>PYAF01003483.1:180477-217918 GCA_007407185.1 Glycine tomentella | reverse complement strand
CATAAAATATGTTAATTTAGACTATTAATTTCTAATTTCGACTTTGATAGCAAAATTTATTTATATGAAAATACATATATTATTAAGATAGATTTACATTTAGTATTTAACTTTAATGTATTATAATGGTAAAGATTTTAATTATATTAATTAATTAAAAAATAAATGTAATTTTTTAAAAATTATTATAAAGTTTAATAATTTTAATTTTAATTATTTAATAATTCATAATTTATATTTTTTAAAAATTACATTATCCACTTATCACAGCTAAATTTTAGATTTTACTAGCTTAGATTTTTTTCTTACATGAATATTAAATTCATATTTTATGATTAACAGAAATAATTTTTTTATATTATTTGTATTTTTAATATTTTATTTAATTTAAATTTTAATCAGTATATATATTAGTGTATATATATATATATAAATATATAAATATATTATATATATACAGTTGTGATGAATTTTTTTAAAAAATTATAATATATAATATTCATTAAATATAGAATAAACTAATGCTGATTTAAATTATTTAATTGAACAACCAATTAGTTGTATTAACGTAAAATTTACTTTTGACAATAATTATTATATTTTAAAATATACCAATAATCAGATATTTTTTTTATATTTTTACTTTGATCAACAAAAAATATACCATATCAATTTACACATTTCGTAAACCTATTACGCAAAATTCAAAAAAATAGAATAAATATAAAATATGAATGTTCCAATTTATATGATTCTTATGTATTATAATTGATTTAAGATTCTATTGAAAATATAATAAAATAAAATAAATATAAAATCTGTATTAATTAAATTATATGGAGGGAATAAATATGGAAATATCACATTTTATCACTCCAAAGAATTAAATCTTCTTTATATATATGTATGTATTAAATTTGCTCAAAATTAGATAATTTATTATATTTATTCAAAGGTTTATATTTTATTACTTCAGTATTTGACAAATTTTGCTAAGTTAATCCGGGTGCTTTCAAATTTCAATTGTTAGTTGGTAATATGATTTGTTAAGTTCTATATATTGAAAAAAATGAATTTTGTTAACAAATTTATGTATTATTAATCAATTGAGCACTATCGTCAAATCTTAAATTAAGTACACCTTGGTAATTAAACCAACAAGGATTTAGTTTAGAGTTCTTGGAGCATTTTTTATGAGGCATGAAAGGTAAATATTAGGTTATGTTTAGTATAAAGGATAAAAATAAATACATAGAAAATAAAAGAATATTTTTTGAATTAAAATATAGGAGGTGTGAAATCTACATAAATTTCACACATTTATTTTTATTCTCTCCACCCCCTCAATCAGGGTGTATTTGATTTAGAGAATATGAAAATAAAAAGATTTTTTTTAAAATTAAAATAGAATATAATAAATGTAGGTCGGAGATAAAAAGTATAAAATTTATCTCATTTTTTTTTTCTATCCATCCTAAATTAAACACACTCTTAAATACACCTTGTTAAAATGGCAAGGATTTGAAGTATGGGATGGGGAAAAGATAAGAGTGCGTTTGTGTCGTGCTTGGAATCACGGACAGTTGTTGTGGACGGTGAGCATAGATGCAAGGCATGGGGTGCGATGCATGTTGGACAATTCCTTGCCTTAAATGAAAGAAAGGGATCATAAAGTCTTATGCTGCTTCTGGGTTTTGTCCCTACGATTTTACTATTACTCGTACTTTTTTATAAGAACAAGAAAAATAAACATATATGCATAGGTAGATGCCAACCTGGGTAAGCTGGATTTTTGTTATAAAATAATGGTGGATGTTATGGGTATCATTGATCTCTTCAGATATACAATGATTTGTTGTCATTTTTTAGTCTGGAACCAACCCCTTCTTAATAGTGGCCCTATTCCAACGAAGTGTGTGTGTCCAAGTTCAGGTTGGTTGACTTAAAAGGGATTTTTTTTAATTATAATTAAAATAATTGGTAACAAGTGAAATTATGAACCAACTTGTTTATGTTAGAATTAATGTATACAGTTAGAATTTTAAAAAGTTTCTTATTTAACTTTTTCAAAAGTTAAAGTGGATAATATAACTTAAATTTGAGTTATTTAACAAAGATTAATTCATTTTATGTCCTGATTCCTTTTTTCTATAAGTATTCGTTAAAAAAAAAATTTAAATTAGATCATTATATTACTGAAAAAATAATCTAGTTCATCTTAATTTTTGTTTTCGTAGCATTTAAGTAAACTGAATATATGAATTTAATGACCAGTGCCTACTTTAGTTCAGTGCATTTTTACAATCATATAAGTGAGTGGAGATTCAATTTTGAGGGTTGCTTTATGTAAGATAAATAAATTTATTAAAAATGAATTTATATGAGTTTTAAATAGTAACATAACACTTATTTATTAAAAACATAATAAAAAAGTTGAAAATAATTTCTGCATAGCGCAACATATAACCTATAAGGCAAGTCTATCTCACTCTTTTTATACTATAGTTTTCAATGGAATATTTATAAAATAATTGATAATGTATAGACAAAACCAATTTAACATTATTATTTATTAAATTTATTAACTCTAGTCATCTCCTATTATGGACTCAGTGGTTATACCCATACTATTTTTTCACATTGTGTTCAAACTCTATAACAATTGAAAGTGCCATTATGGACTTAAACATTATCAAATGAATTATAATATTAGTCTGATTTTGACAAAATAAAATGTTACTATTAATTGTAACCCCAAGAATATATGAAAGAATTCTAACAAACTTATACCAAAAATCTGTTTATGGAATTTTCTTTATCAAGTCATTTCCTGACTTGCATTATGAGATCACAATTCAAAAGCAAAACTAGGATCGTTGAGGTTTTATTCTCAACAACATTCACGAGTCGTGGGTTACAGTTCAGATTAGTTGTATCATGTATGATCCAGTTCATAATTTAAAAGTTGGTGCTTATGCGCAGCAACTAAATTCTTTAGTTCTAAGAAACTTCTTGTCTTATTACAATGAACGTGGATTTAAACAAGTAGTTAAGAATAAGGTATGAATTCTTATATATCTTTCTCATGGGAGTGGATTCGAATCCCTCAGACATCAATTTCCTCCTGGTTGATGAACAATCCTCTGCCCTGATCTATATCCTATAACAATAATTGATGGGTCTAATTGTTTACATTTTATTATTATGTTATACAAAGGTGAAAGTTAATGAAAGGCCAATTAATGTGACAAGAGGAAAGTGATCTTCCTATGGGGGAATACAAATATTCAGCTACAGTCACAGTTATTACTCACACTGGCGATATTGGTGTCAATGACTCGATATAAATCAAAAAGTAATTCATGTGTACTTGGTACTGCACCTATATTGGGAGAGTATTAACTACAAAATCTTTTACTGTCAATTCTAATAACTACTAATATGTTAATTTTATTTCTTATTACGTATTTGTTATCAAAAGTGTTAGTGGAGGACTACATCACTGCGTAGCTAACATGAAATATTGACGCTTTTTTAGGTGATCACTATAGAACCATCTTGGAATCACGAGACGTACTGGCAAATGATAACACGTTTATCCACAAAAAACGTTGCTTTAGTAGTGGTCCAAAATATAAAGAAAAAAATAGAAAGGTCTGTTTATAGTTCATAATTGTTAAACACATGCAATATATGTTGCAGAATTTCCCACCCAAAATATCCATCCCAAAAGCCCCATTGTTCTCACAAAGCACATATGAAAAAGGGCTGTTTCCTTCTTACACTATTTAATTTTATAGTTGATACAGACCCAATTGCTGACCCACCTGCTGGAGGATATCTTAGGAATTTTTCTAAAGTGTATGAGAAAGGAAAATGGAAACGTGGGGGATGGAATGCGTCAGTGGGTGCTCACACAGATACTCAGTGATGCAACAAACTTCTGCCAGCTGGCAGAAGTCAGGGTGGGAGGAAGGATTCGCTGATTGGAGAGAGAGTATTATAGCAGGGGTTGTTGCAATTTTGGAGGAGGCGAGTATTGAGATTAGGGTTGGGCTGGGAGCAGGCAATAGGATTGCCTGTACTGTTTCATTGCATTTCTTCTCTTCCTTGTATTTTACGTTCCCTATTCAGAGAGATCCGCTGAATTGGCTGGTAATAAACAAGGAATTGGTCCCAATTTACTCCTCTGTTTTTTAGTAGCTAATAAGTGGTATCAGAGCACTTCTCTGGGAAGTGCATGGTGCTAACGCGTAACGTGATGGAGAAACGCATGGATGGACTGGAACAACAACTGGCTGAGCTGAAAAACTTGATCATATCACGCAGTCGTTCACGCAGTGGACGAACGCGAAGACGCAGAACGCACAGAAAACAGAGTGCGAATGAAGCTGCAGAAGGAACGGTAGAAAGTGATGATGGTGCGAGCGAGACTACACGCAGCGACAGTCGTGATTCATCACGTGATTTTGGGGGAAGAAAACTCAAAATCCCCATATTTGATGGAGACGATGCATATGGGTGGATCGTACGTGCTGAGCGCTACTTCAAGCTGAATATGGTTGATGAGGAAGACAAGCTTGACGCTGTTGTAATCGCACTGGAAGATAGAGCTTTGAGCTGGTATCAATGGTGGGAAGATCAGAGCCCAGAACTGAGTTGGGAGGAATTTAAGGCGGCGCTGACCCGACGCTTCCAACCGGGTCTGGTGCAGAACCCGTTTGGCCCATTGCTGAGAATCAAGCAAACCACCACAGTAATGAAGTACAGAGAGAAATTTGAGCGTGAATCTGCTCCCCTGAGAAAAGAAGAATGGATCATGCTGAAGAGCATTTTTATCAATGGCCTGAAGGAAGAAATTCAGGCTGAACTGAAGCTTCACGCTGAGGGATCTCTTGATGAACTAATGGACAGAGCCTTGCTGCTGGAAGAAAAAAATAATGCACTGAGAAAAGTTGGGTTGATGAACCCTGAGAAGAAAGGGAATGACAGACCATTTGTGAAGCATTCTAAGGGCTTCACTAGATGGGAGATAGGAGGTAATAAGGAGGGAATGAGTAGCAGAGGAGCAGAGCATGAGCTCACTGAGAAGAAAACAGGCAGTGGAGGGAAGTTGTCTCAGGCTGAACTGAGAGAACGTAGTAGAAAGGGGTTATGCTTCAAGTGTGGTGACACTTGGGGAAGGGATCATGTGTGTAAGATGAAGCATTTCCAGATAGTGTTGGTGGAAGGAAACACCGAAGAAGAGTCAGAAGAGGAGCCAGAGAGCCCTGAGGTTCTCACTGCTAAAACTATGCAATTATCCCTCAAAAGCAAAGAGGGGTTAACTTCCAATAGGTCCTTTAAAACCATGGGGACCATTGGATCAGAACCTGTGTTGGTGCTAATTGATTGTGGAGCCTCTAGTAATTTTATTTCTAAGAAATTAGTGGAGTCTCTCAAATTACAAGTAAAGGAGACACCTGAATTTATAGTGGAGGTGGGAAATGGGGAAGTGGTGAAGAACAGAGGGATGTGTAAGAAGTTGGAAATGGTGGTGCAAGGCATAACAACTGTGCAACACTTCTTTATTATGGATTTAGGAGGAACGGATGTGGTGTTAGGGATGGATTGGCTGGCCAGTTTGGGGGAAGTGAAGGCCAACTTTAGAAATTTGATTCTGAGTTGGAAGGAAGATGGTGAGAGGAAAAGGTTGGAAGGTGATCCTTCTATGTGCAAGGTTCAAACTTCCTGGAAGGCTTTGATGAAGGTGTTGTTGAATGATGGTGAAGGTTACATGATAGCATGCCAACCAGAGTCAGAATGCACTGATAGTGGCAGTCAGGAGGATGGAGCCTGCTTGAGCAAAATTTTACTAGAATTTGAAGCTCTATTCAGAGAGCCTACTAACTTACCTCCCAAGAGAAGTTGTGACCATGCCATAATATTGAAGGAGGGTGCTGGAATTCCAAATATTCGGCCATATAGGTACCCATACTATCAAAAGAATGAGATAGAGAGATGTGTGAAAGAAATGTGCTCAGTTGGAATAATTAGGCCCAGTAACAGCCCATACAGCAGTCCAGTGATACTTGTCAAGAAGAATGATGGGGGATGGAGGTTTTGTGTAGACTATCGTGCCTTAAACAAGTTGACAGTGCCAGACAAATTCCCTATTCTAGTGATTGATGAATTACTGGATGAATTGGGGGGTGCCCAAGTGTTCTCTAAACTGGACTTGAAATCTAGGTACCATCAAATACGCATGAAAGAAGGGGATGTAGCCAAGACTGCATTCAGAACCCATGAAGGCCATTATGAGTTCTTGGTGATGCCTTTTGGTCTCACTAATGCTCCCTCAACTTTTCAGGCTCTTATGAACCAGGTATTAAACCCTTATTTAAGAAAATTTGCCCTAGTTTTCTTTGATGATATACTGATCTATAGCAAGAGTTGGGAGGCCCATTTAGAGCATTTGAGGACCATATTGCATGCCCTGTTAAGCCATGATTTGGTGGTTAACAAAAAGAAATGCTCTTTTGGGAAAGATAAGTTGGAATACTTAGGGCATATCATTTCTGGCCTTGGTGTGGCAGCAGACCCTGCCAAGGTAAAAGCTATGGTGGATTGGCCAAATCCTAAAGATGTGAAGGGGCTAAGAGGATTTCTGGGTTTGACTGGATATTATAGAAAGTTTGTGGAAGGGTATGGTAAGATTGCGTGGCCTTTGACGCAGCAATTGAAGAAGGATCAGTTCAAATGGGATGAGTCAGCACAGAAGGCATTTGACAGCCTGAAAAGAGCCATGACCACTGTGCCAGTATTGGCAATGCCTTGAGCAGCCCTTTGTCGTAGAAACTGATGCTTCTGGTAAGGGTTTAGGAGATGTTCTGATGCAGGGTGGCAAACCAGTAGCCTACATGAGCCAAACTTTGTCTGAAAGAGCTTTGAATAAGTCAGTATACGAGAAGGAATTGATGGCAGTGGTATTAGCTGTGCAAAAATGGAGACATTACTTGCTAGGGAGGCACTTTGTGATTCACACTGATCAAAAGAGTCTCAAGTTCTTAGCTGATCAGAGACTAATGGGAGAAGAGCAGCACAAATGGATCTCTAAACTATTGGGTTTTGATTTTGAGATTAAATACAAACCAGGGATTGAGAACAAGGCTGCTGATGCCTTATCTAGAAAAATGCAATATTCTGCTCTAACTACGGTCCAATTTGTAGAGTGGACAGACTTAGAAGGAGAGCTGGAACAAGATGAGAAGTTGAAGGGGATAATTCAAGACATTGTATCTAAAGGCAGTGAGCACAAGGGCTACAAGATGAAGAAGGGCATATTGTATTATGAAGATAGGCTAGTCATTCCCAAGGATTCTTCGAAGATTGACTTGATCTTGAAAGAATTTCATGACTCAGCCATTGGAGGACACTCGGGTTATTTTAGGACATATAAAAGAATTGTTGCTTTGTTTTTCTGGGAGGGTATGAAGAAGCAAATTCAGACTTATGTCCAGCAGTGTAATGTTTGTCAAAGGAATAAATATCAAACTTTGAGCCCAGCTGGATTATTGCAGCCATTGCCTATTCCTAAACAGATATGGACTGACATAAGTATGGATTTCATAGGAGGGTTACCTAAAGCTGGTGGCATGGACACTATCCTAGTTGTGGTGGATAGGTTCACTAAATATGCCCATTTTATATCCTTGGCCCATCCTTATACAACTAAAGAAGTGGCAGAAGTCTTCCTCAAGGAGGTGGTTAAATTACATGGATTTCCGGAATCCATTGTCTCTGATAGAGACAGACTCTTTATCAGTTCTTTCTGGACTGAGCTTTTCAAATTGGCTGGCACTAAGCTAAAATTCAGCTCTGCCTACCACCCTCAGACTGATGGACAAACAGAAGTGGTGAATAGATGTTTAGAGACTTATTTGAGATGTATGACTGGAACAAAACCCAAGCAATGGCATAGATGGTTATGTTGGGCAGAATTTTGGTACAATACCAATTACCATTCAGCCATGAAGATGACCCCATTCAAGGCCCTTTATGGCAGGGATCCCCCTCCCATTATCAGAGGAGATGTTCCAAGAACACCTCTTGAGGAGGTGACTCAGATGACTCAAGATAGAAATGAAATGTTGAGAATCTTGAAGGATCATTTGAGCCTGGCACATAATAGAATGAAGCAGCAATCTGATGCTCATAGAAGAGAGCTGGAATTCAAGGTGGGAGATAAAGTATACTTAAAGATACAGCCTTACAAGCTCAAGAAGTTGGCTAGTAGGTTGAACCAGAAGCTCAGCCCAAGGTATTATGGACCTTATGAAGTCATAGAGAGGATTGGGGAGGTGGCTTACAAACTGAAACTACCAGATGGCAGCAGAGTGCATCCAGTATTTCATGTTTCTCTATTGAAGCCCACAGTAGCTGATGCAATAGTGGTGCAACACTTGCCAACTTTGCTTACTGAGGACCTGGAACTACAGAATTATCCAGAGGAGATATTGGCTGTGAAAGGCCAAAATGCAGGAGACTTGGAGGTATTGGTAAAATGGAAGAACTTGCCAGCATGTGAAAATTCATGGGAATCCTACACTAAGATGATGGAGAGCTTCCCTGAGCTTCACCTTGAGGACAAGGTGAATTTTGAAGGGGAAGGTGTTGATACAGACCCAATTGCTGACCACTTGCTGGAGGGTATCTTAGGAATTTTCCTAAAATGTATGAGAAAGGAAAATGGAAACGTGGGGGATGGAATGCGTCAGTGGGTGCTCACACAGATACTCAGTGATGCAACAAACTTCTGCCAGCTGGCAAAAGTCAGGGTGGGAGGAAGGATTCGCTGATTGGAGAGAGAGTATTATAGCAGGGGTTGTTGCAATTTTGGAGGAGGCGAGTATTGAGATTAGGGTTGGGCTGGGAGCAGGCAATAGGATTGCCTGTACTGTTTCATTGCATTTCTTCTCTTCCTTGTATTTTACGTTCCCTATTCAGAGAGATCCACTGAATTGGCTGGTAATAAACAAGGAATTGGTCCCAATTTACTCCTCTGTTTTTTAGTAGCTAATAATAGTAAAAAATGTTTTTTTTTCTTTTTATCTTATTTTATTAGTTCATTTTTACATAAATTACCTACTACACATGTGGTGTTCTTAGGAAGGGATGTATACATGCATAAAACAAGTGTAACTGAAATCCCCCTTTTTATTTTTTTAATGAAGGGAACTATATCTATGTAGAATAGTTTCAATTGCATTATTTCTTTATCATTTATTTTCTTGAAATCTAATAATTATAGTGAATAACTAATCTTAACTATTAGATTTTAAGAAAATGAATCATTAAGAGAAAAAGTATCTCTTTTAAAGTTATTCTTGGAATAAGTTGATCCCTTCTAATATACATACACACACACATATATATATATATATATATATATATATATATATATATATATTTATGCATTAGTTGATGCACAAGAACGTCTAATTTCACCCTCATCACCTGTTTTGACTCCAATACTAGTGAGCTTCAAGAAAGACTGACCCCAACTTTCAAAGAAAAACTCTTGATCATTTGCCAAGTCCTCCACAAGTTTCCTTGTTCTATTGTTCCTTAGCAAGGCAGAATCAGATTGGAACAACCCTTTGTTGGATAGAAGATTTCGGTAATACTGGTTGTCAAAGACCATTGATGTTTCAGGATCATTGTTCACTTGAACAGAAGGGCTTGCACTTAAGGGACACTCTTGCATTAGCTCATCTGCATAGGTACTGTCAAGGGTTTTGTCAATGAGTGTGAGCTTTCCTTTGGAGTCTTCTTGGAACCTATCTCTGAATGAGCTGCAATGAGCTGTTCCTATGGTGTGAGCCCCTACAAAGCCAAAGCATCACTATGTATGCATACTGTGAAAAAAAGTTTAATCCCATGTTTGGAATTAAGTTTGCAAAAGTATTCTAAGTTTTACTTCTCCCAAACTAAATTTTCAGGCCAAAATTTTAACTTAAACATATTCTTCAGGTAATCAAATATGATTCCAAACTAATTTTATTTTTAATCGTATTTTTGGAACCTCCGGTTAGAAAATCCAAACAAACCCGCAATGATTCACAATTTTTTATAAATTTAATATAATCATAAAATTTTATATATGATTAAATTGTTAATTTTTATTATAATTACTTTAAAAATTATTTGCAGAGTGATTGAAAGTTTACACTAATGGAAATTAAACTCATCTTTTATAGTATGATATCTTTATATCAAACATATTCAGTTTTTTAATATTAAAAAAACTAGATTGAAAAACAAGCCACCATCTACAGAACAGTAATTGTAATAAATGCGGGGAGTACGTTCTCATCTACAAAGCATCAATAATTCAATTCTTTCTACCTAACAGAATGTATTGTCTAGCCTTATGCCTTTATGGTTTTTTTTACCTCAAATATGATGAAACTCATGGTCAATTTACCCTTCTAAGAATAAAGGGCAGGGGAAGAGAATGAAAATCAAAGGAACGACTTATTGAAGAGAAGCATGCCAATAGTTATAGAACCTGAAAATACTTATGCACCTGAAAGGATGACAAGGTCAAACAAGGACAACCCTTTATTAGAGAAGCGGTTAATCATCTCATCCATTGTAAAACTGGTGTCCAAAATGTTGGGTCTGACATTTGAAGCAACTGAAACCATTCCATCTCTTCTCCCTGTGGGAATTTGAATCATAGGACCACCAACCTGTTTTCAAATGCCAGCAGAAAATTACCATACCAAACTAGATGTCAATGCATTTTTTGAAGAATATCAGCAATGTAATGGGATAAGTGCATAACTTACAATTCCAACAGCATCTCGAGCAGCCAAAGCAATTATGTCAGCACAAGAAACTGTTCCAGGACAAAGGAACTCAAGGACTCTTTTTGCTGATTCTATTACAGAAAATCCTCCAACAGACCTATTGGCTGGATCACTTTTTTCAGTATTATTCCCTAGTAGCAACAAAGATGCATCACATCCCTACATATCATGAAGTAATTATTGATCACCATCTTCAAACCCATTTGAATTTTCCATCATGCAAAGAAAGCACAAGAACTGAAGAATCCACATTCCTAGTAAGATTTTGGTAGAATATGGGTTTAGGGCCTGACTCAACCCTATAAAATCGACTTGTAAGTTGAGTCTATTTATAGAAAATCAACAATTAATGTTATATATTTAGACAACCGGCTTAAGTGCAAGGGCTACTTAAGTGCAAGGGATTCGGCTCCTCTAAAGTGAAATGAGTAATTTTAGCCGTTGATAGAAAATCAACAATTAAAGTTACTTACATATTTATAATAAATCATATGCATGTGTTGTTATATATATTAACCATTAATTTTCTCATCAAAAGTTGAAATTACTAATTTTAGTCCAAGTCCAGGTGCAAGAGGGATTCAGCTCCTCTAAAGTGATTTCTCATAAAAAATTGAAATTACTAACTTTAGTCCAAGTTCAGGTGCAAGAGGGATTCAGCTCCTCTAAAGTGAACAACTTACTTTAGATAGTAAAGTGGGTAATTTTTGTTATAGATAAGAAAATCAACAGTTGATGTTATGTACATTTGCATAACAAATCATGCATGTGTTGTTATATAAACTACTGATTTTCTCATCATTGACTAAAATTACTCGCTTTACCCTTACTCACTCTAAAGGATCAATCCAAGCGCAAGAGGGAAAGACAAAAAATACAGAAGACAAGATTCCTAACAATTACAAATATAAATTAGTACCTAGAGTGTGAAAGCACATGTGTAGAACTAATAATACACACTAACCTCCACAAAGCAATCATGAAAAACCAAGCGAAGGAGCTTCCCAGGAATTGAAGAATCAGAAGAAGAAGATGAACTGACTGTGTTTCTCACAATGAACTCTGCTGTGGGGCATGAATCTGCATAGAAGTTGAAAACTAGGCTACCTGAAACAGAATTAGCAAAATGGAAGATAATAAAAAGACAAGACACTGCTATTAGAAAAGGAAAGACCATTGCTCCTTTCTCCATAGGACTAAGTTTTTTAGTCTTTTTGAGTAAGGCAGGTGTTTGCAGTGTGAAGAATAATCTCTGTCACATGATAATGATAGAGAATAGAGATACATACAGCAAAGTGTGACCCGGAAATAGACCAAATTCAAAGCTACATTTATGTGGTTGGATGAAGTCAGTGGCATGATATAAATATTAGAGGTTATGGTTATGCATTATCCCAGCTCTAAAGCATTTAAGATGCTTCCTGGTAACTCTCTAGAAAGTAGTAAATACTATTACATTACACAATAATAGAATTGAATAGTTATTTCAACCATGTGTTTTTACAAGCATGCAGAATAATACGCGCCATGTGTGAATAAAAAACTCTTTGCTGAGGAATCATCATTGAAGAGTACTTCCATCATTTTATTTCCACCGCTAACTATAAAGGTCCACCATACTTTTATGGTCAAGCACTAGTTATTGTTGTCAGGCAACAAGAGAGAATAAAAGCCAAAGAGGTTAAATTGTAATGTATGAACATTTTTCCGTCACAAACTATCTGTAAATTTAAGAGTTTTAAATCACATGTATCTTTTATAAGACGATATTTAAGACTTGAGCATAGTTACATCCTCTTGACTTGAACTCGAGAATCGGTGATTAAACTAGAATAATTTCATGTCAATTGATTTATTCACTTGCTGGTAAGAATTTTAATTTATTAAGAGACTACAATGCATCTTTCAACAAATACTATTCCTTATACTCATACTTGAAAATCAAATGCATAATCACATTTAATAGACATGCTTTATCTGCTAGCTATACCAAACAATGTTGGTACTCTTTCCCCATCCTCACCTCTGATTATTTGAATCCAGAAAAGAGAAAGTACAAAGAGCAACATGAATAGAAGATAAAAGAAAAAAATAATAAAATGTTACATATTAACATACCCACTGAATGATGACAAAGTTAGTTGACTTGAATCTCTTTGCTTTTACCACATGTTGTATTGTTTGGCAGTTCTCAACCATACATTTCATGGTTTTCTTCATCACTTTCCTATGTTCAATCCACTAATGACAAGTCAAACACCACACAACACACCAGTGATGGCTTTGGCCAACCCATTTCTTTCCTCACTCCATCTTCTTTGGCTTTGCCTCCACCACTGCCATCTAAACACAATTCTCCAATAATCCTACTTTGCACTCTCTCTTTCTTCACAACCATTCAAACAAAAACAGTTGTCATTGTCATGCAGGAGGAGCCAGCGCCACAGGTATGAGGCCCTCAAAGATGCACTTTTGCTTTGATCTCAAATATGGGGAGGATCACAATGTTCTTGTTGACCTTTCTACTGAGGCAGAGATGAAAGATGAGGAGGAGGTTGGAGACTATGATTGGATTGGACACAAGAGTGGTACCCTTTGTACCTCAATCATGACGTGCATGAGGATGCACCCCTTGGTCTTAAAGTGTTTTACAAGCAATTGGTATTGTTCAGACAATGCAATGGTGAGCTTCGATGTTATGAAGATCGATGCCCTCATAGGAAGATACCATCTTCTTCTTGGTTTCTGGCTCTGGCGGTTCCAACTTTACAATTGTAGTTTATTTGAGTTTGCTTTTTTAAGGGCCAATTGTAGTTTAATTTGAGTTTGCTTTTAAGTGCCTTCTTTGAAGAACCGACTAAGCAGACACCAGGAATAAATAATCTAGCTATGCTAAAGCCACATACAATTTGATTGAATCAGAGAAACGTTGATTTGTGTTAGGTAACTCCATTAGTAGTTTGTTACAGTAGGTTAGTTAGTAATCCGTTTATTAGTCATATCAGTGAGTTAGTTATGTGAGATAGTTTGAATAAGGCATGTTGTCTATAAATAAAAAGTGGGGTCGAGAGAGGAGGGATCTTATCATTTTGGAAAGGTTTCAGGTTTGGATTCTTAAGGCTTTGTTTGAGAGTTAGGAGGGGGAGGGAAGGAAAGAGATTCAAGGGGAAGGGAGGGGAAGGAAAGGGAGGAAAATGAGGGAAGTTCCTTCTTGTGTGGGAGTTAAAAATATATTAAGAGAGGGAAATTGAGAGTTAATAAGATATTTTTATAATTTTGCTCTTGAATTGTGATTCATTGTTTTGTATTTTGGTGTTTTATTAACATTGGTTGGGGTAGGATAGTAATTTTATTAATACTGGTTGGAGTAGGATAGTAATTTTATTATTTTTCCTTCTAAAAACCTCCCAAATAGGGGGAACAACAATTTTTAGGCTTTGGAGGATTTTAGAGGAGTTTTAAAAATCCTCAAATCCTTTCCCTCAAAAATTAAAACTCCCAAACAAGGAGATCTCTCTACCTAAACCTTTCCCTTCCCTCCCTTCTCCTCCAAAATCCCTCTCCCAAACAAAGCCTAAGAGAGCGAGGAGAGATCAGTGTAGACCCTGAGCACTCTTGTGATTCATTTCAGGTTGTTACTAGAGAGTCGTACTTGGGAATAATACACATTTTGTCACTTTTCTTAATCTGTTTTCCGTTTTCTTAGTTCCATCAATTTTGTACTCAATTTGTCTCAATTAGTAGCTTAATTGCATGAATTAGTGCTCCTGTTAGGAGAGAAGAGATGGTCAATTTAGGGATTACTGTGGCTTTTGTTGTAGATATAAGGACTTTACTATTTCTTCTCTTATCAGAAAATTAACACCTTCCTTTCCATGTCAACACAACTCACAATAAGAAATTATTAGTAAAGCACTGGCTAGGATTGATAATTAGGATTTCATGTTACTCCTGAATTTATGATGTCACTTATGTCAACTTCTGCTATTAATTTTTATAAGTAACCTTGTATTAATTCTTAGTTAACATAACAGTTGAATTAGATGCCTAATGAGATACAAACACCCTGTAAAGTTTGCAATATGTTAAATACTGATTCCATATTTTTCAAACTGCCGGACTTTTATCTTTTGTTTGATTCAGGTTAGCAAAGTTATCAGAAGGCCAGTTGATTGATGGAAGGCTCGAGTGCTTATATCATGTATGGCAATTCGAAGGTGAAGGCAAATGTGTGAAGATACCTCAGGTTGGTTACAGTTCATCCTTTACTAGTAAATCAATGCAATACTATAATTTCTTCTGAGATTAGTGCACTATCTTAATGAATAAACCATCAATTTGGTCTTTCGAACTATTATCCTCTCTCCCAAGTGGTCTCAAAAGTAATAAAATTATGTTAGTAATCTTTGAGTTATTGTATATCCATCACATTAGTATCTAAGTTGATGTATTTCAATAAATTTCAGGCACCAATTTGAAGGGGTTTTTAAATATTTTAGAGGACTACCTTACATGATTTCTAATATTTCTAGAACTACTTAAGTAGTTTTTCTTTTTCTTTTTCCTTTTTTCTCTTTAAGAACATTTAGAAAAGAGGAAAATAGTTTAAGGGTGAAATTGGTGGTTTACTACTATATTAATCATTATTTTTATTATCCTACATCTTCTAACTGATGCTAAAACCCCTCTATCAGCTTTTGTTAAAACATATGAAGAGAAGGACTCCCAAGGAGCTGTGTTGGTATGAATGTCTCCAAAGACAACTCCCGACGTTGATAAACTACTTGGTTTGAGAACTTTGCAAGGCCAGGGTTACAAGATGTATCAACCATTCATGAGCTCTCATATGATCACTCTATTCTCCTTGAAAATCTGATGGATCCAGCTCATGTCCCAATGTCATATGACAGAACAGATTGGACTGCAAAGAGAGAGGATGCACAACCAGTGTTTTGAGGTGACTGAAAGATCTTATAGAGGTTTTTGCAGGTTGGTGGGGCAGACAAAAAAGAAGGGAAGCACATACCTAACTTCTTGAGCTTTAGAGCCCCTTGTGTTCTTCAACACAACAGGGAAATTGTTGACAAAAATGGTGAAACACACTGCTTCAGTGGTGTGTTTCTTGGCACTGAGGTTTTAAAAAATGGTCCGTGACTCTGATTTGGATCGTAACATCAAAGATTTTTTAACTATCCACGACCGCAGCTGGGACTGCGTCGGTTACATTTGTCCGCGATATTAGCAAATGCGACGAAATCATAATACAACCGGGACCGATATTTAAAACCTTAAGCACACCAACGGGACAAGGGAAATCCATGCTAATAACAAGGTTTGGAGGAACAAAAAGTTAGCCACTAGCAAATCTGTTTGCTTAAGTGGTATCTTCACCAAAAAGCAAGCAAAGTGTTTGAGCAAGACATGGGATTCTTAATCTTATCATCCCAAAATAAGACTTGGGTGAAAGAAAAGGTCCCCACAAAGGAAATGTACCTTAGTTTAAGATCAATAGATACATGGGTTGTGGAATATAGGAAATGGATGGACACAGTTCACCATTGCAATGGCTGCATCAAATTTTATTAGGACTCAGGAGATTGTGAGCTATGAACTTTTAAAAATAGTTTTAATCATTGGAATACATAGTTTGCCTAATGACATAGTAAAGTTGAGTCTTATCTCTTCATCATCTCTCTTATTCCTCTTGCATTATAATAATTAAATTATATTTTTTTTTATAGAAAATAGCAGCATTGATCGTGCACTAATTTGCCATCGGTTGAAAAAAAGATAATTTAACACAAAATATATAAATGTTAGTTTGCCGTCAGTTGGCCAATGCTAATTTGCATTTTATTTATACTTTTTTTATCAATAAATATTAACTGTTAAAATATTAGTTTTGTTAGAAAGAGAGATTGAACCGACAATTTTTCTTTCCTTCTATTTTCATTTAACCATTCAACTTATCTTATATAGGATTTGTTTGGATAAGCTTCATAAGAAGAAAAAATGAGATAAACTTTTTCATAAATAAAAATAGACTCTCCATTAGCTAATTTTTGGAATCTCACCAATATAGTTTCTCTAAAAGATGAAATAACATTTACAAATGAGCTAATGAAAGACTATTTTAACTTATGGAGAAACTTATTTTATTTTTCTCTTCTTACTTTCTTCTTTTATAAATTTTTCTAAAAAAATTTATATCCAAACATGTCCATACCATTTTCTTACCGTGATAATGTTTCTTTGAACAATTGGAGTGTTCCCTTGCATTGCCATGACTTCAAATCCATCCCTATGCCCATTAATTCTTTTTTAGTCTCTTTTCAAACTCATCTATATTTTCAATTGATGGTGTCCTACTATTTTTCCAATTCTTTACATTATCACAACTAATTAATTAGTCCCAAGAAATTCAATTTTAGAACTCAAGAAAATAGGGCAGAAGAAGATGAAACCAATTATGGGAAAGCGTGGGCAAAAGAATCAGTCATTCTTAGCAGAGGGGAATTTACAAAGCTAAACAACACGTAGATTAATGGAGAAATCGTTTGGCATAATAAGAAGTTCTCATATATATAAATGGATGATTAATTTAATAGTTAACTATGGTCATATGATTAATTTTAGTTATTCAAAGCGCGGATTTTTCCTTCAAATTTTGATAATTTTTTTTGAAAAGATATAGACAAATTAATATGTGCGTGATACAAACTTATAATTGACGTTTCTCATAATAACTAAAAGTTCTCCCTTGATATGTCCCTCTATATGTGAGATATTGTGATTATTATAAGAAACAAGAACATCTAATTATAATTATTAGATTAATATTGATGGTTCAATTTTTTTCCTTCTAATTATGCATATTATGAAATCCATTAAAAAAATCTAACATTATGTTAACTTAAAAAAAATATGATAAATTTACCATTTAAAGAAATTATTTAAGTATCCTTAATTAAGATTTTAGATTCAAAGTCTTATGTATGAAAAAACCTAGTTTTTTTAGAAATAAAGACGATTATGCCATTTCAATATGAATCAACTTAGAAATACAAAGAGGTTACATGTCAAATAACGCGGGACTAACAAACACAATGGCAACCCTGCTAAGCCTGAGTCACCATGTTAGGTTGTCGCCTTACAAACTTAACACAAAAGTTCCTTTTAGAAGAGAGAATGGCCTTGCAAGTAGAAGGATCAGCCAAAGCTCAGATGGAGTGTTTGCAGACGAGGAAAACATGTCCACAACAGCCTTACAATCAGTTTTAAAGCATATTGCAGTGAAACCTAACGAAACCATCCAGGTGAGGGCATATAGAAGGCCTAAAGCTTCAACAAGCATTATGCTGTGGCAAACATTGGAGGATAGAACTTTAGCACCTACAAATTGACCTTAACAATCACAAATGCACACATCCTATCCTGTTTTATTGTCTTGATGCATGATAGCTACATCCAGGTTACACTTAACCACACCAGAGTTTGGAGGAATCCAGGTTACATCACTCACCCTCAAATTAGCCCGCATGTGGAGGATTTAGAATCTCATTAACAACCTTCCAATCTTTGAGTACACTACTAGCTTTGGTTACTACTTGCTGCTCATCAAAGTTGACATCACACCATACTTTGTCATTCCTCGCACATCATATACTCCATATTACAATACAGACTTTAGCACCCTTATCCCCAGTGAGGTTCTGCAGCAAGAAAAATCTGATGTCCTTAAATCCATCACAATTAGCAAATAATGGCTCAATATGGTTCCACAACTCCACTACTTCCAACACAATTTACTTGAGTTGCACCAAATAGACAATGAAAGCAATTTTCTAGCCCAGCATTGCAGTTAAGACATATTGAAGGAACAACAATACCTTTATCAACTAGCCACATTCTAGTAGGGAGACAATCTCTGAGCACCCTCCATAGAAAGAACTTGACCTTGGCAGGTACTTTCAGATTCCAAATTAGGTTCCAGCTTCCCCCAACTTTAAGATGAGAGTAACCAATAATCATGTCCATAATAGTTCTATACGCTGATTAGACAAAATACAACCCACTCCTTTTAGGATCCCAAATGCGCTTATCATCTTGAACAAATTCAAAAAGAGGCACTTGAAATATCAAATCAACTATTTCAGCAAGAAATAATTGTAATAAAAGAGTGATATTCTAGGATTTTTGGTTGTGCAACAAAACATGATTAACACACAACTCGTGCATCATAGGATCAGTGGGACCAGAGAGGTGAATTATACCTCTGTTTTTAAGCCAAGGCTCACCCAACAACTTAATATTTTCCCCAGATCCAATACGTCATCTGTGCCCTTCCTTTAACACTACTTGAGAAGCACAAATACTACGCCAACAATATAACAGGTTGTGGCCAACCATTGCATCTGAAAAATTCCCCATAGGAAAATATTTAGCTTTGAAAACTCTACTCACCATAGCATTCGGGTTGGATATGATGGTCCAACCATGCTTCCCCAACATTGCTAAGTTAAAAGGCATGAATATTCCTAAAATCCAAACCACCAAACTCCTAGGGACGATTAACTTCTCCCAAGACAACCATCTAATACCCTTTGTTTCCCTAGAGGAGGATCCTCACCAAAAGGAATTAAGCATCCTTTGAATTTCCTCATAGAGGGAAGTGGGGAATAAGTAAATACTCATACTATAAACAAGAATGACTTGAGCAACAAATTCAATGAGTACCTCTTTTCCAACAATATATAGAGTTTTCCCCCTCTAATCATTAAACTTATTCCAAATGTGCTCCTAAATGTAGTGGAACATTGCCTTCTTACATCTACCAATACAAGTCGGCATCCCAACCCTCTCGCACATTGAGGATCTCCAAAATCGCTTCACAGTTATGGGAGGAAACAATTCTGCTAAAGATGACTTGACTAAGGAACTATTATAGGAGGAAAGGATTTCCTTCATTGTTGCACAAACCTAAGAAGTTGCTCTGAAAAACAAGAAGTAGTCATCTACAAATAAAAGGTGAGTTATAACAAGGGCTCTTTTACATGTTTTTATCCCATGGATATCACCACTATTCTCCCTTCTCTTAATTAAGGAGGAAAGTCCCTCGACACATAAGATGAACAAGTAGGGTGATAAAGGTCACCTGCCTTAAACCACACCCTGGCTGAATGGGATCAACCTGATCATCATTCAATAAAATAGAATATTTGACATTGGTGACACACATCATGATCCATCCCACCCATCTGCTGTTAAAACCTAACTTCACAAGCATTAGCACCAAAAAACCCCAATCCACCCTATCATAGGTCTTACTAATGTCTATCTTAAGGCCAACCTCCCTAAACTTACCATTGTGCTTACACTTAAGATAGTGAAGGGTCTCATTAGCAATTAAGGGTGTTATCAATAATCAATCTACCTTTAATAAATGCAGATTGCTCTTTAGATATGCATTTTTGGGAAGACAATCTTGAGACGATTGGTCAAGACTTTTGGCAAAATCTTGTAAAAAACATTACATAAAGTAATGGACCACAGATCCTTAATAGTTTTTGGGTCATCACATTTAGGGCAAAAATTAATAAATAATACAATTTAAATTAAAAATTAGCAAAAGGGTGCAGGGGGGCCAAAAATTAGGCAAATGGTGCAACCTAACACACCCTGCCTAGGTGTGTTTAAACACACCCAAGCTAGGAGTGTTTAAACACGCCCTGGCTAGGCGTGTTTGGGTGCCCATGTGCCTATATATAGCCCCTGAAAAGGACATTTTACCATTCGCGCCTTTTCTCTAGAAATCACTCTGCCTTCTCGCTAGAGCTTCAGTGTTGATATCCTCTGAAGCGAAACCCTGCCGAATTCGAAGCCCTGCTGACAAGTAAGTCGATTTAACTAATTGTGCATAGTATTTAGTTTGTTATATTTTTAAATTAGAAAATTGTTAGGATCATATGAAGTTGTTAGCGACATAGATATTAGGTTAGGGAGTATGGTTTTAGGTATTCCGGTTTAGTTTTAGGGTTTACGGTGTGATTGGGGTGATTAGGGTTTAGGGTCTGGGCTAGTAATTAGGGTTATGTAATTCGGTTTAGGATTAGGGTTTACATTATTATTAGGGTTTATGGCTTGGGGTACATACGTAGGTTCAGGGTTTAGGGCTTATGGATTGTGATTAGAGTTGAGGGCCTGGGGTAGTGATTAGTGTGTACGTAATGCGGTGTACGTTTAGGGTTGACAGTGTGATTAGGATTTATGGATTGTGGGTATAGACTTAGGGTTTATGGGTGCCGGTTGCAGGGCTTATGTTGTGATTTGGGTTTAGGCCCTGGGGTAGTCATTAGGGTGTATGTAAATCGAGTTTAGGGTTTAGGGTGTACATGGGGATTAGGGTTTATGACTTGGGGTACGGAGTTAGGGTTTGTGGGTGCTGGTATAAGATGCAGGTCGTATGCTGTGATTAGGGTTTAGATCTTCTGTTATAGACGAGGGGTTTATGGATTTTGGGTTCGATTATGGGTTTACATTGTGATTAGGGTTTATGGCCCTGGGAACAGACTTAGGGTTTAGGGTTTAGTTCTGATGTTGTGATTATAATTTAGGTCTTGGGTTACAGACCTAGGGTGTATGGATTGCTGTTTAGGTTTAGGGTTGATGGTGTGATGAGGGTTTAGGGCTTGGGTTACATGGGGTTTATTGAATCTGGGGTAGGGTTTAGGTCTGATGTTGTGATTAGGGTTTAGTTCGTCGGCTATAGACTTAGGGTTTATGGTTTAGGGTCTAGGGTTTAGGTATGATGTTGTGATTAGTGTATATGGCTTGGGTTACAGACCTAGGGATTATAGTTTCCGATTTAGGGTTGAGGTCTGACGTTGTGATTAGGGTTTAGGTCTTCGGTTACAGACTAAGGGGTTATGGATCCCGATTTAGGGTTTATGGCAGTGAATAACCTAATGAGTGTTACATACACTTCACTAATATTGAGTAATTAGTTTTCCAATTCAAGTTTTGCCTTGGCAAACACTTCCTTTTGAAATGACGAAGATGAGTCGGATGTTGTGATTAAGGTTTAGGTTGTCGGTTACAGACTTAGGGTTTATGGTTTTGGGTCTAGGGTTTAGGTATGATGTTGTGATTAGTATATATGGCTTGGGTTACAGACCTAGGGATTATAGTTTCTGGTTTAGGGTTGAGGTCTGACGTTGTGATTAGGGTTTAGGTCTTCGGTTACAGACTAAGAGGTTATGGATCCCGATTTAGGGTTTATGGCAGTGAATAACCTAATGAGTGTTACATACACTTCACTAATATTGAGTAATTAGTTTTTCAATTCAAGTTTTGCCTTGGCAAACACTTCCTTTTGAAATGACGAAGATGAGTTGGATGTTGTGATTAGGGTTTAGGTCGTCGGTTATAGACTTAGGGTTTATGGTTTTGGGTCTAGGGTTTAGGTATGATGTTGTGATTAGTGTATATGGCTTGGGTTACAGACCTAGGGATTATAGTTTCTGGTTTAGGGTTGAGGTCTGACGTTGTGATCAGGGTTTAGGTCTTCGGTTACAGACTAAGGGGTTATGGATCCCGATTTAGGGTTTATGGTAGTGAATAACCTAATGAGTGTTACATACACTTCACTAAAATTGAGTAATTAGTTTTCCAATTCAAGTTTTGCCTTGGCAAACACTTCCTATTGAAATGACGAAGATGAGTCTCTATCTTCTAGGTGTCCAACTGACGATGTTTTAATTGCTTTTGTATTTCATTGAGCCTGGGGTAGTGATTAGAGACCTGTTCACATAGCAATTGTCTATGCCGATATGATGCTTCAACCAAAGCTTCGGTCTTGACATAGTCATGTTGGAGTTGAGCAAATCTCATTTTCTCCTCCTCAAAGACATCTTAGATTTACAAGTTGAAAGTTGAGTTTGTTGATTATCTCTGCTTAAGGCAGCCTTTAAAAAAGTAATAAACAAAACTTCCATTACAAGTTATTTACTTATGACATGACTAATTGTGATGAGAGAAAGGTATATAGCATATTGACATGACTACTATTGTATTGGTGGAAACTTTCTTTGGCACTATAGTTCAGGGCTAGGTGAAACAAAAACACACAGACAAATAATAACCAAAGAAGAACATGAACACATATTAGATAGAAAAACAATTATTGGAACAAGTATGAATAGTTGTCTGTTTAGGAACAATTATTGGATTATAGGATGGGAAAACGCTTGTGATGATGACAGATAGAATCAACCTGAGGTCTGGGGTGTTTCAAGCTTTGTGTTGGATTACGGTTTAGTCTGAGGGCTTATGTTGTGATTATGGTTTAGGGCTTATGTTTTTTTACTTAGGGTTTATGGATATCGGCTAAGCTTTCGGGCTTATGTTGTGTTAGTGTATTTGGTTTAATGTATTTGATATATAAGAAAATTTTGTTGGAATGATTTGTTATTCGTTAATATTTTGTTTACCGTGGTTTTAAATTTTTGTACATGAAGATATTGATTAGATGGTTGATTCGTCCTCCACATCTTCATCGCGATCTGCATCCGATCATGATGGTGAGCCCATGGATCCCACTGCCTATGTTGTCCCTACCCCATACAAGTGGGGCGTTCTGCGTAGGCGTATTCAGCGCACTCACGTTTCACAAGTTGTGTGGAACGGGGGCAGTACACCTCGAGTAGTGAAGACTCAATGTGGTAAAGTGACCGGTGGACTAGATGCGGATGTTATATCAGATGTTGTTTCTGACATGTTGCGCGAAGCTGGGTTTCTTCATGTCACACGCATGCGACATATTTAGGTATGCATCCATGCAATTATGAAATGCGTAAACACTGGTTAATTTCATAAATGAACTTGTTTAATAATTATTATTTTTTTAGATGGATGCTGCGCTTATTAGTGCTCTAGTCGAACGATGGAGGCCAGAGACTTACATGTTTCACATGCCGCAGGGTGAGACGACCATCACGTTGGAAGACGTGGCTGGTATTCTGGGATTGCCCACGGAGGGCAATGTGGTTACTGGAATGGCGGTTACCGATTGGGCGACCGTTATTGAGGAGGTGTTTGGTCACGAACCTGAGGAGGACAACGAGTTGAGAGGTGGATATTTGCGCCTGTCTTTCTTTGATAGACATTTTGCGCATAAGGGTGAGGTGGTTCCTGAACTGGTTCACGTGACGCGGTTCATGAAGGCCCACATTGCACGGCTTATTGGATCATGGCTGTTGTGCGACCGATCTGGAGGTAGCATGATTGCAGCACGATACATGTCGTTGCTTGCAGGGGATTTTGTGGACATCGGCCGATATAGTTGGGGCTCAGTTGTCCTTTCACATTTGTTTAGACAAATGTGTGAGTGTACAGATCCAGGCAGGAGTGACATCGGTGGGTGTCATATGCTTCTTTAGGTGTGGGCGTGGCTGAGATTTTCACCAATTGCTCCAGCTATTCCGCTGCCTACACAGCTGGAGTGGCATTTCGGTCATCGGTATGTGTGACTATATGGCCATTTTGGTTTACAATTGTAACAATGAAGTGTTATAGTATACTAACATTTGTTATTCTGAAATTAGGTTTAACGCTTTAGGCTGATTTAAACTGCATGAACTGGTTTTGTATAGGATGGCATTGGACTCCCTTACTTGAAATGAGGTACATATGATAGTTTTTCAATTAGTGTACGTTTGCATTTGTGGAACATGTTGTTACCTAATGAAGTGTTATTTTGTTTTGTGCAGGTCGTATGGCAACCATACAGGGACTATGACTTTCTTGGTGCATCTGAGCATGAGCGACTGTTGTGGATGGCAACTAAACCTATTATATGCTTCCACACAGTTGAATATTTGCAGCCGGATAGATGCATGCGGCAATTCGGGAGGGATCAGCCAATCCTACGTCCTCCCAGGAAGCTGAAGGGTGTGCATGACCTTTCGCTTCGCGGTAAACGAGAAGACAACTGGGTTCGTAAACCCAGACCATTTATTTTACGATGGGATGCTAGGGACTAGCACATTGAGCTTCCCCCCTTGATTCAGGGGTTGCTATCACCACAACATGAGTACATGGTTTGGTACAGAGAAAACGGGAAGCAGTTCATCACAAAGAAGGGCGCGAAGACCGGTCGTGGTGTAAGTTTTGTTCACATCCTCATTTGTTTATTTAAATTAATTATGGTACATGACATACTTGACACTTATGTGTGTATATTTAAAATTTTTAGGTTGATGGGCTCGAGGCATTGTACTTCGCAACAACTAGCGCCAATAGGGAGGCGGAGTTCGACTTCGATTGGGTGGGTGAGGAAGTCAGTCGCTTAATGTCTGTCTTCGCCGAGGGCTGTCGCGTGGAGGAGGCAGGCCCACATGCTCCCGAATCCCAGCTTCATGAGGACCCAAAACTTTCAGTTGCAGTTGGCCGTCGAAGAAAATAGGGTCGTGGGCTTGAGCGTCGACGAAAACCGGTGCAGCAGGTTCCTGAGCCCATTGTTCGACCCAGGCCGCGGACCGAGGGTTACTATAGGCCTCCTGTTATTGCATCGACATATGGGACACAACCCGCATATTACGAGGCTACTGCACAGGGGGGGCATGGGGGCATGGACTACGCCGATTTCAGTACCGAAGCCCAAATGCCTCCACCGGGCCACTCGCAGACCCATGCCGCATATGTTACTACTGCGATGACATGTGCAGATGTAGATGTTGGGTTCGGTGTTGGGATGAACATTGATCCCAACTGGACTAATACAAACATCGACGACATGTTCTCGCAGATGGATTATAGTGCATCAGCCTGTGCGGCTTGGTAACCACATTCACCTTCTTATGCAGGCCCGTCTCAGCCTCCTTATGTCGATCCGTACGAGGCAGGCCCTTCTTATGCGGGCCCGTCTTAGCCGGACCCTTATCAGGCAGGCCCGTCTCAGCCAGACCGTTATCAGGCAGGCCCTTCTCAGGCAGCCGCAGCCCCGTCCGAGCCAGGCAGTTCTCAGCGACCACGAAGACGAAGGCAACCTGATCGTCAGGCACGTCATTTGCCATGGCCACCACCGTCCCTCTGATTTATCCACAAATAGTTTTTTAATTTTTGTTTGTTGTATTGTAATCGATTGTATTTTGTAAACTACAATTGTTTGTGACATTTATGTTAAGCATGCTCGGTCTAACTATTATTTAACGACGTTAACCCCGCAAACCTTAACAATTACGTATGCCATCAACACCACGAATTCATAACAGATTTTTAATTAGAATTAAAAAAACAACATCTTCGGCGTACATGTCTTATTGCATCTAGATTTGTGGTTTGTTAAAAATGGCTAAAATTTCAATTGGACAAAGACGTTTCCAGTAGTTGGATTCTGCTAGCATCCTCAAAACGTCTTCATCGCTTACCAACTCTTTTATGTCATATTGGATTGTGGTGTCTGAGTATTGTGCATGTGCAGGATGACGAAAAAATATTTTTCTTACCACTTGTGACATGTGAATCCCATTAGGGGGAACCCCAACAGGCGCAACTTGCTTGATGACGGCCTTCAGTGTTTCAATGGTGCATCTAGAAGGAATTTCAAATCGGATTGGGTTTGATCCAGTAAAGGCATAACCCACAAAACCACCTCTTCGTGGTATGTTCCAACTTCCATTGTAATATAACATTGCATCGTGTGCGGGGACGATGGTCGTCTGAAGTAGGTTCATTATCCCATCGACTGTTCTGTTTATGATGCATAATATTTCCATAGGACCAGCAGTCGACATTTGGTCGTGACACCTTAACATTCTGCAAACATCATCATCATTTGTTAGTGCGATAGAATGAAAAAAATAGTGTTGACCTGCGTCTAGGGATGGTTGTCGGTAGTAGATGTTATCCACGACATGGTCATCGGTTAGTAGAAGGGTGTAGTGCATCCTACTCTTAAGCGTCTGAAACGAACACTCATTAGGAACTCGCATCACTATTGCAGTGGCACACTGAAAACAAACACCTGTGTCGTTGTGCTTCGTTGAGCCATTTGGATAAATGAATGCTAATGTGGAGTTACCAATGGTTTAGCTGCTTGTTTCTCCTAAGAATGCCATGGTATGCGAAATCAAATTTGCGGGGCGAGACATGTTGTGTCCGACCGTCTACCTTATATAGGCGTTAATCGCGCCCAAGTTGGGCGTGTCCAGTCACGCCTAAAGAATTCTTAGGCGTGTTTAGTGACGCCGTAGTTATGCGTGTTGAACGACGTCCTAGTTGGGCGTGTTCAATCACACCCTTGTTAGGCGTCTTCAGTTACAGTCGAAATATAGTGTCGAACAAGTAGGTGTAACTATTGAGTTCTATGATGTTTTTCGTAGCAGTCCGAGGGGTCTGATTCTAGCATTGATTAGATCGGCATATAAGAATATTTGGCCATCTGTAATGGAAATTAGATACATTCGAAATCTTTGATTAGTGCTTGAGCCAGATGATGAAAAATTATCATATCCGGTTCTTTCGGAGGATGGCCAAGCAGTTCCTTTGAATCTCCGGATGGAATTACTTAAATAAAAAATAGATCTAGCCCTCGGGATGTAGATTATACATAAGCGGTATTCAAGCTCTCATTTTTGCTAAAAAATAGAAATTTCTGCTTTTACCAAGAATTTGTATGAGTTCTTGACTGTGAAAAATGGAAATTGATGTGCAGCACAACCAAAACATTATCGTCATACATGTTACGCAACATTTTTTATAAACCAAATACATTTAACGTACCACTTATCAAGCAAACATAATAACAAAATCATGAAACACCACCCCGAGTAGGACAAGTTATATGATTATGTCCAACTTGCTTGCACAGATCGCATCTACAAGCTCTCTAAGATGTTTCGACTTCGTCCATCTCGTTACGTATTCTAGTTGACCTTGGACGACCCTTCGCACGCAACATTGCCCTGTCAGGGATGATAACTGGATCTTCACTCGGGGGAATAGCAAGTTCATTACCAATAGGCTGCCAAGGTAATGAATAAGCCTTAACCAAGTTGGTTACCAGGAACACATCATCCACATATTGCAAAGGATTCTGGCAGATGTATAAAGCAGTAGCTGCGGCATGGCTACAAGGGTATTTGAAGGCCTTAAACTTCCCACATTGACAAAAACGCTCAGTTAGGTTAACTGAATATGACCTGTCCCAGCCATCGGCCACCTCAAACGACGTTTCCTCAAGGTTATAGGTGCGTACATTGTGCCCTGTAGCAACGTTCTGATTATGCCTCATAGCACCAACCACATTTTTACAATGTCGTTGTGATTGCTGCAGCTGTGAAGTAGCCACCTGACCCCTTCTCACAAAATATTCAACCAATTGACTGTATGTGTGCTTCACCAAAGCAGTAATAGGCATGTTCCTTGCTCCCTTGAACACCTTGTTCATTGATTCAGCCAAATTTTTTGTCATATGGCCATATCTTCTCCCCTCGACATCATAGGCACGAGTCCACTTTTCCTTAGGAATGCTGTCAATCCATTCTGTAACCTCAACACTGGTATCTCGGAATCGTTCATACGCTATGTCAAATTCGGCCATACAGGGAGTATAACCTGCACAATTATAATACCATGAACGTTAGGTGGGTAAGACATTTTTTAATCTGAATTACAAATAATTGTGAACATACCCAAAGTCATGAGGCTCTTCTTCAATCTTGCACTCTTGAATCTTTGATTGAAATTACTGGCAATATGACGAAGGCAGAAAACGTGATGCGCAAAAGGTGGTTGCCAACAGGCATGGTTCTGCACTGCAGATATAATGCTCTGGTGCCGATTTGAAATGAGGCATATATTTTGCATTTGGATTACGTGGAAGCGAATGTTAGCAAGGAAATATTCCCAAGCTTCCAGCATCTCCCCCTCAACAATGGCAAATGCCAGTGGCAGGCATTCATTATTCCCATCCTGAGTCATGGCGATCAGCAATTTTCCTTTATACTTGCCATATAAGTGAGTCCCATCAATTTGAATGACGGGTTTGCAAAATTTAAAAGCCTTGCAACACTGTCTAAAAGTCCAAAACATTCGCTGAAACACACGCTTCCCTCGGACCAGTCGATGTGCCACAAAATAATCATTGGTTTGAATATCAAAAAAAGAACCTGGTGAAAAATGAAGCATGTAGTTGCACCACCTCGGCAAATATGCATAAGATTCTTCCCAATCTCCATATATCATTGCCATCGCTCTTTGCTTCGCATACCATGCCTTACAATAGGAAACTTTAAATCCAAAGCTGTTGGTGATCCTCTCCTGAACCAATACAATTGACACGCCCGGTTCCTCCTTAACCATTGTAACATAGACATTAACAACAAACCTTAACACAAATTAATATTTTCCATATAAAGCACAAATTATGAGTTCATACCTACTACAAGTGAAGCAATGACATCAACATCAAGTTGTCTATGATCCTGTGATATACGGTCATTGAGGCAATTGTGTTTTCCACCCCATCTTCAAACCACCCACTTCTCACCATACATTGGTTTATGCACCCTAACCCTCCAAGGGCAACCATCCTTGTGAGCAACACACTTCATGGAAAACCTGTCAGGCTTGCTCTCAGCCACAAATTCTTCTTGATGCTCCCTCATTAGGTTCTGCTTAATTGCAATTTGTTCCTCCTTTTTGGATGGAAATTCCTGTTCAATAAATAAATCATCCCCTATTTGCCATGGACCTTGGACTAAACCCGATCCTGAAGCTGAATCGACATAAGAATCTTCTTCGCTTGGGTGATTCCAATCGATATATGTGTAATGTGGAATTCCGTTCCAAAAAGGAATAACTGCACCGCCTTTAAATACAACACACATGAATAAGCAAGGGTTTGCAAACTAAAACGCTATAATATAGAGATGAACAACCATTATACGAAATCACTTAGGGTTTAAGTCATGTAACTTACCTTCAACAGGTTGTTCTGATTGTGTAGGTCCAACGCCCGCACGGTACCGCATTTCAAACGACCCCACATCAGTGTGTTGTTGGAATGCATTCGCATCCACACTAGCATCTTCATCATTATCGGACGCACTTGCGTTCTCCTGAAGAAGACGATCTTCCATCGCTATATTTTCATCATCGTCATCATCTTCATCGTCATCCATAACCCAAGTTGGGTCATGTGAATCATCTTGAGACATGTTTGCACCAACAACACCATATGATGATGCAATATGTGCAAAATTACAAGCAATTGACCTCCTGGGTAAAACAGCTTGCTGTACGGCGGTGTAATCCACATACAACTCTAAAAAATTCTTCCGTGCCTGATTAAAAAATTCTTCAATCACCATTTCCAATTCTTCATCATCCTGTACTGGAAACCCCATGTATTGATCTTGCTGCCATATTCTTGCTGTCAGCAAAGTGATACAAGTGTTGTCATCCAAACATAATTTTGGACGTATCTTCTAGTGCAAATCACCCAATGTTGCGTTTCGGTTGATTCGTGTCATCCTTTTCTCCCCTTCAAAGACAACAACACCTCTTCCCCCCTCAATTTTCCTTCCATTGAAAAATAGCACAACACGAACAACATCTGCATCACTTGAACTCATTTCCTGCCATCAACATAAATAAACATCGGAAGCACATAGACACTCGAAACCCTAAATTATGAAACACAAACCCTAAACAGTTGTACATATACCAAAAGCCATAACACAAGCACCATAAACCATACCACCTAAACCCTAAACAAAATACAGCATAAACCATAACACAAACCTACACCATAAACATACCCTAAAGCATAACCACCATATCCACAACCCTAAACCCTAAGCCATACATCCAAACACCATAAACCCTAACCCGTATGTACACACACCTTAAACCTTAACCCACGTATCTACACACCTTAAACCCTCACCCACATATCCCCATGCCCTTACCCCTAACCCACATCTCTGCAAACACTATACCCTAACCCACATATCCACCACATATCCATGCAATATAAACCCTATCCCACATATCCAGCCACCATAAACCCTAGCCCACATATCCACACCCCATAAGCGCTAAACCATATAATCAAACACACTAAACCCTAATGAAAATGAATAGAATACTTCAAATCAACCAAGAGGGGGGTGAATTGGTTGAACCTTGGTAAATTAAAAATTTAAAATCAGAGTTTTTCCACAGGATCTTTATCACTTTAAAAAATTGTTTCAAAACCAAGAATCAATATTCAATCAAATACTTTTTTTCAAGAAGAATAGAAAACAGAGTATACATTTCTGTGCAATGAGATTGATTCACAAACAAAGCAATTAAGAGATGAATAGGTGAGAAGAAAGATTAGCCACAAATTTTTATACTGGTTCACTTCAAAAACCATGAAGCTACATCCAGTTCTTCCACTCAACACTAGAGTAGAGTTCCACTATTACAAAAATATTCTTACAAGAAATTACAAGCCTCTCTTTATCAACCCTAGATAAAGTTCAGAAGTCTAAAACCCTATTAGACCCTTCGAGACCAAAACCCACACTGAGAACACTACTCAGCTGTCCTTAGAGAAACACTATCTCTAACCTTGTAAGAAACCCATTTACAATAGACTAATCTTTACAGAAATTCAAATAATAGTTTTACACCTTCAAAGAATAAGGAAAGATATCACCTGATAATCCAAGAATTCATGCACATGAATGATTCAACAGGTTGATTGACAGATTACTAACTCAATGCATTCCTTTCCTTATGCTTTGATGAACAATGATGCTTCACTTCTTTGAATCAAACAATCATACGAATTTGTGAAGCCTAAGAGTGTTTAGTAACTCAGAAAATTCACTAATGAAAGCTTAAGAAGGTTTGTGATTGCCCAGAATTTGAAATCTCAAAAGTTACAACCCTCAGAATAGTGGGTTCTATTTATAACAGTTTTCTAACTGAAAATAATCGATTAAACCCGCTCCGGTAATCGATTATTTAGCATATGTAATCGATTAAATCAAGATTGTAATCGATTAAAATGCTTCTAATAAGTTCTGGGTTTGAGCTATGAACAATATAATCGATTATTCCGTGAAGTAATCGATTAAACCAGTCAGGCATGATTTTCTAAATGTACTTTGTAATCGATTATCACGATGTGTAATCGATTAAGTCAGTGAGCTTTGTTTTCCTAAGCATGCATGTAATCGATTACCAATTTCTATAATCGATTAAGTCAGAGAGTTCTATCTCTCATAAAAAGCTTAAGTAATCGATTAATCCGATATGTAATCGATTACAATGATCATGATTTGTTTTTCTAAAGGCACAAAGAACAATATAATCGATGTCATTAGCTTGTAATCGATTAATGCAGTAAGGATTCATTTTTCCAAAAACTTTGCTACTTGAAAACCTTACTTATATCCTGCCTTTATTTAATCCTTTTAATCTAACAATCCTAGATGAATGATTCATGCATGATATGCTTAATTGGATTATCAGATCATAAACTTCCTTTTACATTTAATCAAATTGATCTTCAGCTTTTCTTGGTACTTTGTCCTTGAGCATGTTGAAAGCACAAAACACTTGAGCCTTTGATTCTTATTCATTGATGCCTGGCCTCACTTGAATCAATAATCTCCCCCTTTTTGGCTTTAAACATCAATCTTCAATTTGGTTAAGCACAAATACTTGGGAATCAATTTGTAAAGCCATTGTTGAACAAGCTTTTATAATCCTGTAAAATTTTCAATACCTTGCCAAGAATCAAGTGTTAAAGCACATGTAACTCATGAATTATTCAATTAAGCACTATACCAACTAATTGATTTCCTTAATACACCTTTACTCCCCCTAAATTCCAGCACATACTCAGATAAAATTTTTGACAAAAATTGAACCAAAAGACAGGGGCAAACAGAGTGTATTTGATACCACTCCCCCTTAATCAATTTTCCCTCTATTTGGCTTGTTAAAAGTCAAAAATAAGGTAGGCATAGCGGATATTAAACTAGAATTGCATAATCCATTAATATGATTAACATATGGTGCAGTACATAAAGGAAATTTAAAACAACATATAAAGAAAAATAGAACATAACATAGTTCATTACAAACATAAATTTAACCAAACATAAACTAAGCAAATCATAATCTAACAATCCTAGAATTCAGCAGAGGCTTTATCATCCATGTTAGCCTCAATAGAATCAAGCCTTTCCCTAATTTCTTCTAAGGCTTCATGGGTTTCAGCCTTGAAGTCTTCTTGAAGCTTCAGCATTGAGTTCATCTTTTGAATCATCAATGATTCAAAATCAGAATATGAAGGCTGTGCAGGCTGTTGTTGCTGTGGTTGTTCCTCATCCTCGGAATCAGCAGCCATCTCCCCTTCTTGGGCAGCCATCACCCAACCATCAGGGGTTTTTCTCATGCCCATCTTGGTCAAATGTTTCTCCTTGATTTGGCTATTGTAGGAGAGAGTGTTGTCAATTATCTCATTTTCAACATCAATGTTGAAATGATCAATAAGCCTAGACACAAACACAGGATAGGGAAATGGCTAATTCACTAATCTCTTTGACTTAAGCATAATTTCTTCAAAAATCAGAGCCCAGTTCATGGGAATATGATGCTTTAGCCCATAAACCAATTGAAGATCCTCATCAGTTGCTTGGGCATGGTTGGTTGCTCTAGGTGTGATGATGTAAGTGATCAAGTAATGAAGCATTCTGTCCTCAGCAGTCATTGGACCAGTGCTAAGCCTTGTCCTAAGCCTCATGTGTGGATCATGAAGCATACTCCTATATGTATCCATTTTGCTATAGCCCTCAGGATCTTCCTCAAATCTACGGGCTCCCTCATAAACTATCCCACCAACAGTTTCTCAAATGTCAGGGGTTATGTGCATGGTCACTCCTTTCACTTTGGACCTCATGTCCCCTTGCATAGAACCTTTCAAACAAGTATAAAAGACTTTAACTAAGTCAAGGTAGAAGGTACCCTTCATCTCTAGGAATCTCTGAAGGCTTTGAGACTCTAAATAGGTTGGAAATTGGAATCCTTGCCTAATGAACCAGTCTAGTTCAATATACTTGGGAGTAGCCACAGGCTTAGTGGCATTGAACTGAAGGTAATTTATTTTATCTGTCTTAGATGAGAACCAGATATCTAGCCTATTTGTGGGTTGAGGGACATGGGGATTGGAAGATGATTCTCTTGGGTTTCCTAATCCTTTTAGCGGATGGTTCAGACATGGTGAAAATGAATGGTTTGGATACGGTTTAGACACAGGTAATATGCAGAAAAATTACAGAAAAAATGCAGAGGAGAAGAAGAGAGTAGGTGCAATGAATCAAGGCTTGTAATTCACTATTTATAGGCACAATTCAGACTGTTAACGTCCATAATTTCAAAAATATAGTTGTTGGTGACAGTTTAATGACATTGGGTGCGTTTTAAAACGGATTGGGCAGTTAGATTCTCCATAAAAACCTGTCAGATTTCATACAACAACATGAATAATCGATTATTTCGTAATGTAATCGATTATTCCAGTTCAATAAGGTTTCTTTTAAAACACTAGGTAATCAATTAATTTCAAAGGTAATCGATTATATTAGCCTTAGCCAGAGGTTGAAGATGACCAGTAATCGATTCTTTGCTTAAATAATCGATTATTTTAAAGCTTGAATCAGTTATCCAAGTATCAAGGTCATAAGTAATCGATTACCACAGAGAGAGCATCAATTCAAATATGATTGGTAATCGATTACAACTCATGCAATCGATTATTACAGTGAGACAAGCTTGTTGTTTTGGAATTTTGAACACTATAATCGATTATCCCGATATGTAATTGATTATTCCAAAGATAAATGTTTTCTTACAGTGTGAAGAATAATCGATTACCATTCTTGTGTAATCGATTACAAGATTGCTAATTTCGTTCCTAATTTGATTTTTAATGATTTTAATCGATTAACCCGTGGTGTAATCGATTATTACAGTGAATACATCAGATACAGAGCATTTTAGCAGCTTTTTGACAATGATTCAAACACATAATCATAATATGACACATAGGCATTCAAGCATTGCATAAACCACAAATAAAACAAGCTAGTTAATGTTGTTTTCATCAAGAATCCCTAGCATGTTTCTTAGTGTATAAAATCTATCCCTTGATAGTGGTTTTGTGAAAATATCAGCTAATTGATGATTGGTGTCAATGAAATCTACCTTTATGTTACCTTTTTGAACCTGATCCCTGAGGAAATGATGTCTTATCTCAATATGCTTTGTTCTAGAATGCATTATTGGGTTCTTTGATATGTTGATAGCACTTGTGTTGTCACATAGCAGAGGAATAGCATTCAGTTCCACTCCATAATCAAGCATTTGCTGTTTAAGCCACAAGCTTTGTGCACAACAACTTCCAGCTGAAATGTATTCAGCTTCAGCAGTGGATAATGCCACACAGGATTGCTTCTTGCAATGCCATGAGATTAATGAGCTTCCTAGCAAATGACAAGTGTCACTTGTGCTTTTCCTATCTAATTTACAACCTGCAAAATCAGAATCAGAACAACCAATAATATTTAAAGAAGCACCTTTTGGATACCAAAGACCAACTTTTGGTGTAGCTTTGAGATATTTCAGAATTTCTTGACAGCTGTAAGGTGTGATTTTTTAGGATTAGCTTGATATCTAGCACACAAACAAACACTGAGCATTATATCAGGTTTGTTAGCTGTCAAATATAACAATGATCCAATCATTCCTCTGTACTTTGACTCATCAACTTTCTTCCCACTTTCATCTGAATCAAGATATGTTGATGTAGCCATGGGAGTTGCAGCTTTCTTGCTCTTTTCCATTTCAAATTTCTTGATGATTTCCAGACAATATTTGGATTGGTTAAGAAAGGTTCCATTCTTTATTTGCTTTACTTGAAGTCCAAGGAAGAATGTAAGTTCACCCATCATTGACATTTCAAATTCTTTTTGCATAGCTGATGAAAAATCCTTGCACAACTTGTGGTTAGTAGAACCAAATATAATATCATCCACATAAATCTGAACCAATAAGAAATCATTTCCAAGCCTTTTGATAAACAAGGTTTTATCAACATTGCCCCTTGTAAAAGATTGTTCAAGCAGAAATTTGCTTTACCTCTCATACCATTGCCTAGGAGCTTGTTTCAAACCATAAAGTGCCTTTTTCAGTTTGTAAACATAATTTGGATGTTTAAAATCTTTAAAACCAGGAGGTTGTTCAACATATATGTCCTCCTCAATGTATCCATTTAAAAAAGCACTTTTAACATCCATTTGAAAAAGTTTGAAATTCATGAGACATGCATATGCAAGTAATAACCTGATTGCTTCCAATCTAGCAACTGGAGCAAAAGTTTCCTCATAGTCTATGCCTTCTTCTTGGTTATAGCCTTTAGCTACCAATCTGGCTTTATTTCTGACTATGATTCCACTCTCATCAAGCTTATTTCTAAAATCCCATTTTGTGCCAATGGGTTTAAGAGATGAAGGTCTAGGAACAAGTTTCCAAACTTCATTTCTCTTAAACTGATTGAGCTCTTCATGCATTGCATGCATCCAATGTTCATCATTCAAGGCTTGATCAATGTTCTTAGGCTCAATTTGTGAAACAAAAGCCATATCACAACATAGGTTCTTTAATGAAATCTAGTAGATACTCCATTTGAAACTTCACCTATTATGTTGTCAATTGATAAGTCTCTTGTTGTTCACCAATCTTTAGGCACTTGAACAGGGGTTGTGGATTCTGTTTCAACTCTTGTTTCTTCAATTTTGGTAGAGGTGTTGTCTATTTCAATTAATTCTTCCAGCTGACCTGCATCACCATCTAACTCTTTTTCCTCCTTAGAGGGATTAGTTTCATCACAAATCACATGTACAGATTCTTCAATGCACATTGTTCTTTTATTGAATACTCTATATGCCTTGCTATGCAATGAATATCCAAGGAAAATTGCTTCATCTGCCTTAGCATCAAATTTTCCAAGTGATTCTTTCCCATTGTTCAGCATAAAACACTTGCTGCCAAAGACTCTTAAGTGAGAAATATTGGGCTTTCTTCCTTTGTATAGCTCATTAGGGGTTTTCTTTAAAATAGGCCTTATAAGTAATCTATTCAAAGTATAACATATAGTGCTTACAGCATCAGCCCAAAAATATTTAGGTAAATTTGATTCATTAAGAAGTGTTCTAGCTCCTTCCTCAAGAGATCTATTTTTCCTCTCCACAACACCATTTTGTTGGGGTGTTCTTGGACCTGAAAAGTTGTGGTTAATTCCATTTTCCTCACAGAATTTTTCAAAATATTCATTTTGGAATTCACCACCATGGTCACTTCTTATTGAAACTATTTTACATCCTTTCTCATTTTGAGTAAGCTTGGCCATTTTTCTAAAAGCAAGGAAAGCATCACTCTTGGATTTCAAAAACAGAGTCCAAGTGTATCTAGAGTAATCATCCACAATCACAAGTCCATAATAGTTGCCACCTAAACTCATAGTTCTT
>PYAF01003483.1:138145-169067 GCA_007407185.1 Glycine tomentella | reverse complement strand
TGTTTTTTTTTTTTTATTTTGGGGAAGGGGGTTGAGTTTTGTTGGTGTGGGACACACAAGTTGAGGAAATTATATTTATTATACTGCTAATAATAGGTGCAAATTCAATATATTATTTTTCACTCCAGAAAATCTACCTAACATTTTATTATCCTTGATATTTTTTGAAATTTGATAATTAATAAAATATAATGAAATGAAAACTAAATTAAATGAGAATTTCAATAATAATGAATATCATTTTTTTTAGTACTTATAAATGTTAATATTAAGCTCTTGATTTCATTTTCAAATACTAATATCACGTCTAACTGATAAATGACTTTACTGCTAGTTAATTAACTTTGAATATATAAAATGTCATATGATATGAGAGAGTCTACTTAGCAGTTCTAGGAATATATGCATGCAAGCAAATTGAGATGCAATGAATTAAGGAAATATACTTATTTAGCTTATGTTTATGATATTTGTTATTTGTTTGCTTGAACTTGGGCAATGATTCTTTTTTTTTACATTTTGGTATCTAATTATATATGTTATGATTTGTGATGTCTTTTTTAAAATATTTTAAGACAGATATAAAATTTTATTTTTTATTACAGACCGGGTCATGCGGGTCAATTAGTGACCCACCGGTTCGACCACTAACCTAGTGACCCAGTACCTTGACCAGGTCAGTCACCGGTTCCATTTTTAAAACTATGATTGGAATTGCTCAGAGGTTTCCTAGGCCTCAGCCGTTCAAACTTATGAGAAACATGGCTTCTAGTGGGCTTGGTGACTAAGACCTACCTCTAAAAAATGATGTTGGGTAGTGTCGATAGAAAGTTCCATTAGCATCCCCTGTGTCTCTGACCCAAATGCTACTTCAATAAAGCCCAAAATCACATAATGGGCTTTTGCTTCTTGGCCCACTTTCTCAGATGGGGATTGTAAGACTAGTCCCTTTCTCTTCATTTTTTCTTTGCCTAATTGTTTGTAGTTATTGCCCTTCTCAGGATCTTTGACTTCTTTAGTAGTAACAATTTGCATAGAATCTTCCACTTATCCTCCCATAATTGGCAATTTTCCATTATTATTATTTTCTCCACTAATAAGAATCTCTTGATTTTTAACAATATCCCTATCATTACGGGGAACATTATTGTTATCATTATGATTCACAAATACGTTACCAAAATATGATCCATCTGATGACTCAACATTTTGATCATCACTCTCGTCGTTCATTAGCCACTTTCCATCGTCTAGACTACCTCTTCCACGTTGTTCCACATGAAGGGCATTGCTCCATACAAAGGGTTCTGACCAACAAGGAAGTTGAGTGAAGTGTCACTGTGTGAAGTGTTGTAGAGTGTGAGCCATCGAGAAATTGACAATCAGGGGGATTACAAGTTTGAACCAATAGCTTAATGATCTTGCTATTGCCTAATGTTAAGACTACTTTGTCACAGATGGTGATCAATAAGGTTTTAAATATTGGCCATGGTAACATTGTGATTTTGTTGCGTTTGTTGATATCGTAATACGTTACGAACAAATGTGGCCAATGTGGTGTAGTTGCATTGTGGTCGCAGATAGTTAAAAATCCTTCATATCGCGACCAAATCACGATCGTGGACTACTTTTTAAAACCTTGGTGATCAATGCATGGTTCAACCGGTCATATGCAGGTAATTAATGATTGTTGGATATGATCCTAATAAGCATTTTCTCCCTCAGGACATTTGCAACAAAATTTCTTCTTGGGATGTTTGATTTGGCGTCTTGTAGGAGTTGACGCATGTTAAAGTGAAAGTAATACAATGCATGTAGCTTTACGTGAAAATATAGAAGAATACACTATTAAACAGGGAACCATTCACTCCATCTCATGGGGAAGAAGATTTTCCATCATGGTCCTTTTTTTAACAACAAATTACTTATATTAGTATTAATGATAAAAACATGCGATTGATGCCACAAGCAATGCCAAGCAATCAACGTGTTTGTAGTTTTACAAACCAAAATTGAGTCAAAAGTGTGACCCAAAGTAAAAACTACTCAATCAGTAGCAGTAATAGTAACCTTTACATGCCTTGCTTTGACTCTGTTTAAGCTCCCTACATGTTGCCAAAAGGTGTCTATATATTCCCTAACGAGACTCTAACATCACCACCCCAAAGGTAACATCTACTCCATATTTCATGTGCAAACCTGTATTTGAAGAAAATATGCTCGTTGTTTTAGGTTTTGAATTACACAACACATAATTCATATCCATTGAATTTGAAAGGATATTTCTATTATGTTTGTTGTCTTTTGTTTGAATCTTGTTAAGCTCCACATTTCACACGAAACCATGAAACTTGATTCTCCACAATCTCCTATAAAAGCTTGCTTTATCAAGATCACCCACATTGTGCATTGCTTCATAAACTTTTCTGACCATGTATTTTTAAGTTGTATGCCTATGCCAAGTCTAACCATCTTCTTTATTTATGGAGATGGAAATGCCCCCAATGTCATTCATGAAATCCTGCACCATTGTAAGCTCCCATTAAAACCAATCTCACTTCTAAATAAGATTCCACCTCCAAACTTCCCCAATTCAACCAACCACATCCAACATCTTACTATTTTTTTGAACCAAATTTAAAAACAACCTATTATACATACTATTAAAGCACTCTTCACCTCTCCACTTAGCAAACCAGAAACTCACATCACTCCCCGACCCAATCTCTCTACCAATATTTTGTTGAAACCAACCCAACCTCTCTCTCAATCTCACACACACTCAAAAAGTCACCCCACCATTGTGCACCTCTAGCAATATCCAACCCCAAAATAAGTTTATCCAAATCCACCATGCTGTATTTCTCAACCAACACCTCTCTCCAAAGCCCTTCTCTCTCACTCACTAACTGCCACAACCACTTACCCACCAATGCTCTATTAAACACATCAAGGTTTTTTTTATTCCAAACCCCTATTTTTCTTTTGGAGAACACACCACCCCCATTAATTCAAGCCATTTTTGTTTCCTCCTCTCTAGCACCCCATAAAAAGTTTCTTTGAATACAATTAAGTACGAAAAAGACTTTTTTAGGAATTCTAAAGAAAGAGAGAAAATACAAAGGTATAGAAGACAAAATCGATTTAATGAGGCACACTCTCCCTCCAAAAGATAAATGTCTTCTACGCCATGGAGATAACTTCTTCTGCATCTTGTCAATGATTGGTTGCCAAGTTGAGCATTTCCTTGTATTTGTCCCCACTGATAAAACTAAATAGATAAATGGGATGGTCGTAGTAGAACAATTCAACACTCTTGCACAAATGTTTACTTCTTTTGAACCACATGAATACCAATTAGACTACTTTTGTGGAAGTTTACTTTTAATCCGGATGCTATCTCAAAAAACCCTAAGGATCATCTTGATGATAATTGAGTCTCCCATTCCATTTCTAAAGAAGAAAATTGTATTATCCACATATTGGCGAAGCGATATTACTAGATTGCCACCTCTCACTTTGACCCTCGCCAACATATCCTTTGCTTGCGCTTCTCTCACCAAACCACTAAAACCCTCTGCTACAACCAAGAAAAGGAAAGGTACTAAAGGATCTCCTTGCCTAAGACCCTTGTATACCACAAATTCCTCCATAGGAATTTTGTTGACTAGGACGAAAATAGATGATGATTGTAGATATCCCCATATTCATTGGATTCATTTAGCAAAAAATCCCACCTCACAAAATCGTAGGCTTTCTTCAAATTGGCTTTGAAAACAAAACATTGATTCTTTATGGCTTTGGCTTCATGGATAACTTCATTGGCCACTAATATCCCATCCAAGATGTTTCTACCACGTAAGAATGTCAATTGTCTCCCAACCACCACTTTACCTAACACCATGCTCATCCTTAGGGGTGTTCGCGGGTCGGTTCGGGCTGGTTTTGGCCAAATTTAGGACCCAACCCAATCAAATTTATCAGTTCGGTTCGATTTTGAGATTTTTTTTAAACCCAACCCATTCATGAACTGTTTGGTTTGGTTCAGGCCAACGGGTTACCCATTTAAATTTTATCTTTTTTTTTTCTTAGAACTGCTACTTTATATCATGATTCATCCAAATGTCCAATACAATTAACACAATAGGATAAATAGCCATATTCGTCCCCTAATGTGTAGAGACCTGACAAATTCGTCCCTAAAAGATGGAAATTCAAGTTTTAGTGTCGCTTTTGTTTAGTGGGTTTTGAAAATCCTTATGTGTTAGAATGAATCTTGTTTGAAAGAGAAGCTGACGTCAGATATGCACTTAATTGATTATTGTCCTTTGAGCTGGTAAAACCATTTTTTAAAGACACTTTTTTAATTACATGTTAGAATAAAATCAAGCATGTTGGTGTTAAATTACAGGTTATAACAAAATCAAGTGTGTTGGTCCAATGAAAGAATTAAATTATATTTTACAGGTTTAGAACCTAAAAAAAAGGAAAGGCAAAGATTAAATTATATTTTATCCTTAAACGAAACGAAATTTGGGGTCTGACAAATTAGTCCAATGGAAACTTATTGAAATATTGGTCCAATGGAAACTTACTAACATTTTGGTCTAATCTATTCAGTGGACTAAAATTTGAATTTTCATCTTTCGTGGACAAATTTGTCAGTGCTCTACACATTCAAGGATGAAAATGACTATTTACCCTAACACCATATTATCAAATGTCTGAAAGTAGTAAAATTGATTCATTTAATACCATCAACATAATATTCTAAAATAGACTAATACAGATTAAAACAAAATATTCTTCAACGATATTTACTATAATAGTCTGAATCACAACTATTTCTTACAAACTAATTTCTTGCAATAAGTTTTGGTTCAACCAGATTTGTTAAAACAAATAAAACAAAATATGATCCATTAATATTATAAACATTTGAAGTTCCAATACTTGGAGTCCCAATATTAGTAGTATTTAAAGCCAAACCAAACAACTTTAAAATTTTTGATCGATTCAGTTCGGTTTTTATTGGATCTATTGATCTAAACCCGTGACCCAACCCGTACATGAACGGTTTTGATCGGTTTAGTTCGATTTTGACCCAAATACATAAATTACCCAACCCAAACTTTTCGGATCGGTTTGGGTCAATTCGGGTTCGTCGATGACCCTTACCCGTGAACACCCCTACTCATCCTCTTAGCCAATATCTTTGCAATAATTTTATATAGGCATCCAATGAGCGAAATCGGCCTATACTCCCCTAGCTCTTGTAGATTCTCCTTTTTTGGTATCAAAGTGAAAAACAAAGCATTGGAGCCTCTTGGAAACCTTTCATATGTATGAAACTCTTGTACGACTCGACAAATGTCCACTTTAAATACCTCCCAACAAGACTTGATGAAATTAAAGTTTATTCCGTTCGGATTGGGGCTTTTGTTGCCATTATATTCTCACATGGCTTCCTTTATCTCTTTTTTAGAATGGATCCACAAGTAGCAAACTATCCTCCTCTGATAATGATTTGAAGCCAACCCCTTCGAACTTAACCTTCAAGCTTTCTTCTTCCAAATATCGTTTTTGGAAGTAGTCTTTAATTTCTTTCTTCACTTTCCCAGGCTAATCACACAATTTATTTCCCACTTTCAAACCTTTAATGCCATTGCTTCTTCTCCTCCAATTGATCACCCCATGGAAGAACTTTGTGTTGGCATCCCCTTCTTGAAGTATAGATTCTTGAATTTTTGAAAACTTCCAAAAACCTTTGAACAAGCCTTCCGTTTCACTCATCTCTTCTACCAAAAGTTCCTCCACTTCATCTTTTGCATCTAACCGATTTATGTTTGGCACCGAAGTATCAATATTGGTAACTTTGGTAGCATGTTGGTTTCCAAATTTCTCCATGCTCCACCTCTTAATGTCTTTCTCTAGGATCTTTAATTTTTCTTTAACCACAAAAGCCCCCATCCTTGAATGTCGCATGTTCTATAAGCTTTCTTCATAAAGTCCACAAATCTCGGTTCCTTAATCCAATAATTGAACACCTTGAATGGTCGAGGTCCCTAATCCACATTCTTTTGATTCACAAGAATTGGAAAATGATCGAAGATGGACCTATCAAGTACATATTGAGGTGTATTTGGACATATATATAGTCATTCCAGAGAGACCAATACCCTATCCAGTCTACTTGTAGCTCCTTCCCCTACTCTTATCCAAGAATACTTTCTCCCCACCGGCGATAGTTCCACCAACTCCATATGATCAATAAAATCTTTGAATCATATTATTTCCCTATTTCTTCTTTGGCTCTCATAGCAAGCTCATTATATCTCATCTACACTCCTAATAGCATTGGAATCTCCAAGAACACACCATATACCATTCCCCATTCTCCTTTTTAATTGTAAGATTTCTCCCTTAATGCACAAGGTGAGTATACATTAACAAGATTAATGACCTCCATTCCACTTGCATTATATAAAAAGAAAACTACTTCCCACTACACAATCAATTACCTGAACCTTCTCCTCTCCCTAAAGATATAACAAACCCTCGACTAAATGAACCGCCAGAGCTTGTCTCCATTGCACATAATTATCCCCCCGCAAAGCCTAACATATCTTCTCATTCACCTCCTTCATTTTTTGTCTCTTGTTTGCAAACAAAATTAGGTTTTTCCTTAGCAACGAGTTTCTTAATTGCCTTCCACTTCACCATACTCTCGAGCCCCTTTTACATTATAGAAGATGATCTTCATGGGAAATTTTTTGGTTCTTTTCATCCTTTTTCCTGTTACTTTTGTTTTTAACCTTTTGATTGTCCCTTTCCTCTCAATTAATTAGCTTCTGAATTATCTCTTGTTTCTTTCTACTAAACATTACTCAAAGGTGTCAGGTGTTATCCCATATTTTCCAAGTTTTTGCGGTATCATCTTTCAGCCACAATATTTCCATCCTCCCCTTTGATTCTTTTTGGTTTCAATTATCTGATCTTGCTTTACTTCTCATTATGGTTCTACTTCTCTTCTTCAGACAAATCTGCTTATACCCAGATTCGTTTGAGCATGTGTCCTTCTCTATATATTTTTTTATTGCTTCTCATCCTTAAATCTCGAAACAACACCTCCAGCTTATATTAACTGGGTTTACAACCTTCGTCCTCCTTCTATTGGATCTTGTCATACTTCTGCCTCTACAATAGTATCTTGGTTTCCCATTGACTTCTCGCCCCTATGTCAAATTTGATGTCTCCTTTTTGAATGACTTGTTCTTTGTTTGAACCTGGTTGTGACCCAAGTAATGTGGAGACAATATTATAACACTTTCGCCATTATAAATTTTCTTTGTTTAATGTCCGACCACCCAACTTTGCATTATGCTTTGTCTCACCTCTATAATCCATACACAAAATGTTTTTATTGGGGCTACTTGGCCCAAGCCCAAGGAGAGAGATTGTCAAAATGTTTGCTTTAATTCCCTTGGCTATATTATATGATTCCTCTTCAGGTTTTTAACTACAATGTCCCACTTCATACACCTTAGGCACTTATATGGTTTTACCCCATTCAGGATGCCAGCTGCCACTTCGTAGAGTAGGATGTCGTTTCATATGCTTCATTGCTTTGACATCCTATACATTTGTGATTGTCTCCCCTACACAACTTACCTCCTCAGATACTCCACTCTTCATTGCCTCATTTTCATGTTGCCATTCTGACATTAAAGGCTCTTGACCTCCATCATTTCCTTTTAGAGCTTTCACACCTTGTCCTTCTCCATGCTTCTCTTTGTCCAGTAACCACATTAGGTGAATATTTGGTTTAGATATATTCCTTCTTATCAGAGTACATGCACTGCTCTTCCTTTCCCTCTTCAAGACTTCCCAATCACCATTTAATACAATTTGTCTTATTTGGCTCCCTTTTTTTTAGAAATTTCATTTGACCAAATTCAAACTCTATTTCTTGGGTTTTTGCTTTACCCACTAGTTCATGATTCCCCTCCCACGAACCATCATCATCGTCGTTGTGTTCGTTGCTGGAGTCATGTGACCAACCCAACTGGTATGGTTGTATCCATTCCCACTCTACGGATGAAGCCTTAGAGTTAACTTCATTAGTGTCCACTGTAACGCCCCGTATGCATCTGGTTCATTAACATTCAATTATGGTTGTTAAGTGCAGCGATTAATTAAAGATAATTAATTCGGAAGCAATAAACAAAATAACATTATCCCACATCATCAACAAAGCCAACTTTGCATTATTAATGGTAAACACGCGGCTCATACATTAATATGTCTCAAGATATAAAGCAATGTACATCATCTATGTTTCTTTCATCTCGGTTACAAAACACACACACACACACACACACACACACACACACACACACACATATATATGTACAAAACAATGAGCCAACATGCTCTCAAAATAATATGCCTAAGGTTCAAACAAAACTTGACCCCTACTTGGGCCTCTTAGCCCAGGGTGTCTCAACCGATCCATGCTCCCTTACTCGGGTTTCTTGGCGCAGGGTGCATTATCCAGTCTTCGCTTATCACTTGTAAAACATAATACCCAACCAAGGTGAGATACAATCTCAATAAACTCATGGTTCTTGGAGGCCTCTCCTCCCCCTGGTTCACTTCCCATGACACAAAGCATCAAAATAGGCATCTCATACAATACATCACATGTATGTCACAACATAGGTGCCATTTCGTTAGGCGCTACCAGCATCAAGAATACAACACAATTATAGCATCCACATATATATGTCAAAGAGAAAGATCATCCATTTAAGGGCACAGTCTCAGGACTTTACTCAAACGCATATGGCACTTCCAAGAGAAGATCATCCACTTAAGGGCATAGTCTCTCAGGCTTCTGTATCCATTAATCACAAGGAGGTGTTCCACGTCTGGCTCCAAGGGAAGTCCATACATAGTCTGTTCTACTGGCCAAAGAATCTTGTCAATCATACAACATATCATCACAGTGTGCATCATATACATGTTATTAGTAAAGGCGGTAACACACAATTTCAATACCACATGCATCATGACATACAATAACCATCACTCCCTCGGAGTATGGTGGAACACAGTCAAGGGAAAAAATCCCAATAAGAGAGAGCTTACTTGCTCTGAATACTACACTAGCTCTCTCGTCCTCATGGTCACAGGCATCAATGTCCTCTGTATCACGCTCTACATGAAAACATGCAAGCAATCAATAACGATCATTAACCGTTGCATGCAAGCGATCCATAACGATTATCGCCCGTTGTATGAAAAGAAACGCTATTATTTTTCAAAGGACCCAAGCCTAATCCAGTTCTAACTAAGATGGGCCACTATATATCCCAAAAACAATTTCTCAAAAATAATCGGTAAGACCAGTGTTTCTTACCTCTAAAACGTCCAGGAAAGCTAGGAAACAACTTTTCCAAGCTAGAACGTCCTAACTCCTTCTTTCCCTTCAAAACGAAACTTGGTGGGGCTCTTGGAGAAAGCGATCTCTCCGTCTGGTGGTTTTTAGAAAGAACTGAGATTGGAATCTAGTTATTGGGTGGTTCCTTTTAACTTTCGAGTTGCATGCAAGGGGTTTTGGTCAAGGGTAAGTGGTTATGAAGGTTTTTTTGCTCGGAAATGGCGAAAACGGAGAAAGGAAAAAGTTGATGGTGTTTCTACGTAGAAACATTGAGGAATGGGTTATATATATACATATATATATATATATATAAGTGACTCTGGCGCGTGTATCACGCACCACTGATGCCACTCTGGCACTATCGGGTTCAGATTAATTCACTAAGTCTACTTGTCTAGCTCAGTATGCATAACGGGACAACCTTGTAGGGTTCATGATATAGGTATAAAGCTCAAGGTCTGCCCTCCTCTGGATTCATACCCCGACACCTTACCAAACTAAGGTTTGCCCCTCATCCGGGTTCATACCTCGACACCTTACTAAACTAAGGTTTGCCCCTCATCCGGGTTTATACCCCGACATCTTACTAAACTCAAGGTTTGCCCTCATACGGGTTCATACCTCAGTGCCTTAATAAATGCGAGGTTTGCCCTCATTTGGGTTCTTACCTCGACACCTTAATAAACGCGAGGTTTGCCCTCATCTAGGTTCTTACCTTGGCACCTTACAAAACTAAGGTTTGTCCCTCATCCGGGTTCATACCCCAGTGCCTTTACAATAATCAAGGCCCAACCTTCATTGCAACTACCTCCTAAGCACATTTTTCCCAAAGCGCCACCTGGGACACACGAATCCGGGTTGCTCGTTTGCATTACTTTAGAAGCACGATCTCAGATCCGTTACAGGATCATAATATTAAAGATTATAGATCCAATTAAGATTAAATATATGTAATTAATCTCCTCAACCTGGATTCGTTACAGGATCATAACATCCACCCAACTCTGTTGACGACAACAACTTCTATGTTCCTTCTTTGATCCTTCTTCTACTACCTATACCCCATAAACCCTTCAACCAATTTGGTATTTTTGAAAGTGTGCTACAAGTGTTTGCACCGAGGTATGAACGAGCAAGCTTGCATGCTCTACCTTTTCAAAATTTATAGTCTCCTCCGCTATAGCTTCCAAGCTTCCCATTGATTGCACAAATTTAATGAAAGCTCCTACATTCCAGAGGTTTAATGGTACCCTTATTACTTAGACCCACACCAATCTATGTCTTGATACCTTCCATGCTTTCCATGGTTCAAAGGAGACGAACCATCCCCCTAACCATGAAGAGTTTTCCTTCAAGATTTCCTCCAGATTATCATCTTCTCCACTCGAAATCAACATCATGTTATCACCAAGATATCTGAGTCTAATTGTTTTCATCCTATTTAGGAAGAAAGCCTCATTCATGGTCTCCAAAGATTTATTCTTTACCATCCACCCCACAAAACACTTTTAAAGTCAGTTCATGTTTGATTTCCGCATCTGTATGTATACACCGTTATGAGTTTGTTGTTGATTCCTTTTCAACTCCTTATTTGCCCACCCATGTTTCTTAGTTTGTGGAGCCTGGGCATATGAATAGTCTTCTCGCCTGTGTGCACCCCTGTATATCGTAATTCTTGATGTGTTCTTCTATATCATATTCATATGTATCAATCTCCCATCCTTCCATATCTTGGCAAATTAACAAGAAACTTCCCCTAAGTATATTGAGTTCAATTCCTTTTCCATCTTCTGTACATCCTCAACCCCAACAAATCTAACAAAACCATATCTTTGCCCCTCTTTGCTCTTCCTTGTTGCAATAAAAAGGTCTTGGACCTTTCCTTTCTTTAGAAAAACATCCCATAATCCACCAAAACCATAACTATCAGGAAAATGAGTGAAAAAGAATGATGTTGTTGGCTCCCCTATCATCCTCTTACACTTCTACCTTTCCCTATCCCATTTAGTCCCCTCTGTCATCGTTCCTTTGTACCCTCGTCGCTCTCTTCTCTCTCGTGCTCTCATCGCTAGCTCTCTCTCTACCTTGTTGCTGCTAATTAACAACCTTGCATCTTGCATCTAATATTCTCTTCTTACTCATCAAATTTAATTATAAACAAATATTGACCATTACATTCTAGTTAATGATATTGTTAATAGTGTTTCTTAGTCTTTCTTTGCTAATAATGATAAGCTACACTTGCATCCATTATACTCTTCTTACTCAGGTTCTTATATCTTTTCCACACCCATTACGGTCCCCTATCAATTGATGATAAAAGTTATTTGAAATCAGCTTATGTGACATAAACCAAATAGACATAGTTCAGTTGGTAACACACACTAAGTTTGTGGGAAGAATTTGAGTTCGATATCCGCAACATACACTCTTGGATAGGAGCGAAGACCGATGTTTATGGAATACCTTGGGGTCCCACAAGAAAACCAAAGACCATAGTAGTTGAAAAAAAAAAAAGAAGATTATGTGGCATTAAACAATTTGATGTCGTCTAGACGTGGCAAGGGCACTAAAGAGTTTCTTGTGGAAAATTGTTCATGCCATGGCAGACTCGTAATTAATGTGGAACGTGCATTAAAAGTTAATTAGCTCTTGGTCCAAAAGTGGCCCACGATGTAGGGAATTTGAGGAAAGTGTTATGCAATTCATGAGAGATTGTGATCTTTGAGTCAATTCGGGTCTAGATAGATCGAAAGTAATTTAGTTAGCTATTAATTGTCATTCACACTTTCGTACACATAAGGAAATAGATAGAAGTGCAACAGCAAAAATATTACTACCCATTTAAAATAAATAATTATGGTTTATAATATTATATTTTTATTTAGTGGTGGTAAATGTATGTATAATTTTGGTCTCCCCTTTAAAATATATATGTTGGAAAATTAATTCCTTAATTCTCATGGTGAAAATCACCCAATAAAATCCCAGAAACATCATATTGAACCATCAAAAAATCTTAAACAAATAATGCATACATGTTTTCATCGCAGCAATGATTTATCTTTAATCTTCTAACCTTTGCCTTTCCTTATGAGCTTTAGTCTTTATGAGTCAAATCACTCCTTATAGAGTATTCTCTATAGATGGGAAAGAAAGAAAAGAAATTTGATTTGACATATTGGGGACCATAACCCTATATATAGTGTTTATTGTTGGGCTAGTAAGCTCCCATTAAACCTAATTGGCCCAACACTGATATCCACCCATTTATCCCATATTTATTTAGGAATTTATTTGGGCATATTTAATTGATCACTTTAATTTATCCAATATATATTAAATAACATAATATAATTATTAATACAATATGTATCACATAATAATGTCAGGAAATTTAATTTCCTAACAATCTCTTACTTGGGCTACATATTGACCTGAGATAATTATATCATATATCTTTAGTGTGCAATTGTATGCTATTTATCCTTAGATTCCTCCTTAGATACAATTTGGTCCATCTCCTATATCAATATGAGATCATGGCGGCTTTTGTTACTCTTAGGCGTAACTAAACCTTCCATGGTCATCACACCAATATATTCAACAACATAAATCAAGTATGGATTATTGGAATTGAAATTACATGCAATGTGATCTCTACCATGCTTATTTCCAACTGGTCCATCTTTAGTCCTTATGAGATCAATCCTTAATTTTTCGCATACACAAAGCATAAACATAAGCACAAAAATACACATTTAGAGGGAAAATAACATCAAAATCTTTATTCTGTAGAAAACAAACATATAAATGTTTTTACATAGAACACTAACATAAAGAACTCCCACTAAACCATAGTGTCATCAAACAAAACAACACCCATATAAGAAGTATGTTCGTGAAAAACCTTAGGCACTAAGCCTTTAGTAAGTGGATCTGCAAGCATGGAGTTTGTCCCTATGTGTTCTATGGAAATCTGACCACTCTGAACTCTTTTTTTAACAACTAGAAACTTTATATCGATGTATTTCAATTTTGAAGAGCTTCTGTTATTGTTGGAGTACAACACTGTTGACTTATTGTCACAATAAATCTTTAGTGGCTTTTCAACACCATTTACTACACGCAGCCCTGTGCAAAATTTTGCAGCCATACCCCATGGTTGGACACATCAAAACAAGCTACAAATTCAACGGCCATAGTAGAGGAAGCTACGAGTGTCTGCTTAACACTTTTCCAAGAAATAGCTCCTCCAGCCTATATGTAGACATAACCTAACGTGGATCTTTTACTATCTTGGCATCTAGCAAAATCAGAGTCAGTATACCCGATGATCTCTAATTCATCTGACCCCCAATATGTGAGCATGTGATCCTTTGTTCTCTTTAAATAACGCATAACCCTTTAGCCACTTTCCAATGATCCACCCCTGGGTTACTCAAGTATATGCCCAATACTGCCACTATGAATGCTATGTCAGGACGAGTGCAAACTTAAGGACTTCCTACAATTGATGCATAGGGAATCTTTTTCATTTCCATTGTCTCAAGTTTATTCTTTGGGCATTGTTCGAGATTAAACTTATCTCCTTTAGATATGGACGTATCTCCTGATGCACAATCTTTCATGCCAAATCTTTCCAAAATCTTTTCAATATAGCTCTTTTGTGACAACCCAAGGATACCTCGAGAATGATCTCAGAGTATTTGTATTCCTAATACAAAAGAGGTGTCACCAAGATCTTTCATCTCAAAATTCCTAGTGAAAAATTTCTTGGTTACGTGCAATAAGCCTATATCGCTGCTGGCAAGTAATATATCATCGACATATAAAATCAGGAAGATAAATTTTCTCCCACTAAATTTATGATATACACAATCTTCCACCATGTTCACCTCGAAACCATAAGAGATTATAACTTTATGAAACTTGTGATACCATTGACGAGAAGCTTGTTTGAGACCATATATGGATTTCTTTAAATTACAAACCATAGACTTTGAATCTCCAAAAATAAAGTTTTCTGGCTAGGTCATATAAATTGTCTCATCAATGTTTCCATTGAGAAACGTTGTCTTAACATCCATCTGATGTAGCTCTAAGTCAAAATGAGCCACAAGTGCCATAATTGTCCTAATAGAGTCTTTCGAAGAAACCGGAAAGAAAGTCTCTTTATAGTCTATGCCTTCCTTTTGAGTGAAACCCTTAGCGACAAGATGAGTCTTATATCTTTCAATATTACCTTTTGAATCCCTTTTGGTCTTAAATATTCATTTACAACCAATAGGTTTCACACGTTCAGGTAACTCGACAAGATCCCAAACGTCATTGTCTTTCATGGATTTCATCTCATCCTTCATGGCATCAATCCACTTATGAGCATTATAACTATCTAAGACTTGTTGGAAGTTGATTGGGTCATCTTCCGTTAAGCCTAAAATATTATCATGCTCTTGGAGAAAAACAATATAATCATCTGAAATTGCACTTCTCCTATCTCTAGTGGATTTTCTTAATGACACTTCTTGAGGTTGTTGACTTTTTTCCGTAGGTACTATTGGGGAAATTTCATTGTTGTCTTGTTTTGGAATGATGTCAGGAATAAGAGCCTGATCATTAATTTTTTGTACTGGAGTTGCATCTTGAATGACGACAACTTGAGGAATGATGACAACGTCAGGAAAAGAAACAAAATTCTCTTCCTCAAAGACAATATTTCTTACTTTATCTTCCCCCTCAAAGTAAACATCCTCAAGGAATCTCACATTTCCCGTTTCAAAAATTGATCTCATAGTGGGATCAAAAACTTGAATCCCCGAGAGCATTCAACATATCCAACAAAATAACAGCCAATAGTTCTTCAGTCCAACTTTCTTTCACTAGGCTTATAAGGCCTTGCTTTAGCTGGACAAACCCAAATATGTAAATGCCTTATGCTAGATTTCTTTCTTGTCCATAGCGCGTAGGGGGTTTTGGTCACTGCCTTAGTTGGAACCCTATTAAGGAAATAAACTGCAGTCTTTAATGCTTCTCCTCAAAGTGACTCAGGTAAAGAAGAATGACTTATCATGCTTGTCATCATATCCTTAAGAGTCCTCTTTCTTCTCTCCGCAACACCATTCATGCTAGGTTTGTCTGGCATTGTATATTCCGGGACAATTCCACATTTTTTTAGGAAGTTAGCAAAGGGTCATGGACGTTGTTCTCCTGATCCATCAGATCTACAATAATATTCACCACCACGATCAAATCTAATAGCCTTAATTTTCTTGCTTAGTTGAAGCTCAACTTCGGCTTTATATTGCTTGAACATATCCAGAAATTGTGACTTCTCATGAATCAAGTGTAGGTAACCATATGTTGAATAGTCGTCTATGAACGTAATAAAATATTGTTGACCATTCCAAGTGGTCGTAGGAAATGGTCCACAAATAGCCATTTGAATTAGTTCTAAGAAGTTAGTGTTTCTAATGGCACCTACTTTCTTTGTGTTTGTTTGTTTCCCCTTAATATATTCAATACAAACTTGAAAATCATTGATATCATGAGGTCTGAGAATTCCATCATCCATAAGCCTCTTAATTCTCATTTTAGAGATATGACCTAGGTGCTTGTGCCAAAGAGTAGCAGAACTCTCATTTAATTTTCGCTTTGTACCTCGTGCACTAGAGTGCAAAATTTCATTATCAAAAGTAATAGTATCAAGCATATAAAGATTATCAATCAAAGAACCAGTACTAATGACATTTGAATTTAGAGAAAGACTAACCTTATTATTGCCAAAGGAACAAAATAACCATATTTGTCCAAACTGGAAATAGAAATCAAATTCCGTCTAAATGACGGTGCAACATAAGTCTCAATCAAATCCAAATAAACACCAGTTTTGATAATAATTTGAATTTCTCAATAGTTTGTACTAAAACTTTCTTGCCATCGCCCACAAATATGTATCTTTCAGCATCATTTGGCGGTCGGCTCCACAAACAACCTTGCATAAACATAATTATGTGAGTAGTAGCACCGGAATCTACCCACCATGTATCTTTAGGTACAAAAGCTAAATTAACTTCGGAACAAACAAAAGCGAGAGTCTTACCCTTCTTTTCACGCAATGCATCATACTTGGAAACAGTTTCTTCATGTGTGCACTCTTCTTGCAAAAATAGCAGATAAATTCCTTATCTTAATTCTTTTGCTTCTTCAGCATTGGTGATTCATCTGCAGTGTCTTTAGCTCTCTTCTTTTTCTTATTATGAGAGGTTGATGCCAAATGAGCACTATCAGTCTTTTCTCGTTGAAGTCTTTCTTTCTTTTGCACACAGTGAGCAATGAGCTCAATAAAAGTTTATTTATCCTTTTGTGTATTGTAACTTACTACAAATTGACCGTATTGTGCAGGAAGAGAAATGAGAACCAAGTGCACAAGCAAATCATCAGATAACTCTAACTTTAGTGCCTTGAGTTTTCCAGCAAGATTAGACATTTCAATAATGTACTCCCTTATGTTCCCATTTCCTTTATACTTCATGGTTACGAGTTTTGCTAATGTGTTACTCGTTTCCGCTTTTTCATTTTTAGCAAAATATTGCTCAATTTCTTTGAGGAACTTCCTAGCACAGTGCTCTTAGTAATAGAGCCTCGAAACACCTCTAGAACGGAGCATTTCATGATCATCAAATTCATGCGGTTAAAGCTCTCTCACTTCTCTATGTAATCCAAATTTAGATTTTCCAGAGTGAAAGTGGGTTTCTCCATCCTTAGCGTAAGGTCTAGATCTTTGCAACCAAGAACAATTTCAACATTTTTTTTTCCATAATTTAAAGTTCATCTTGTTTAACATAAGAATCATGTTAACTTGAGCAGCATAATTAACAGTAGTAGCAGAAACTGTAAAGAGAACAAATAAGATAACATATTTAACATCCAAGTCATACTAAATACATAATTAAAATAAAATGCATATACATGACATTAACAAACAAACCAATCCAATGTGGGCACATTTACAAGACATGTAGCACAACATTAACATTTGATCTTTGGACCAAATATATTAATTTGTTAGTGGTACTCTCAACGCAGTAATCAAATATTGACAATAAATCCTATCAAGCTATAGTCTTCCTTTGGGTCGACTACTGCTTACATAAAAATCTTTATAATCGTCACATATTCATTACCACATATATATATTATTTGGCCAAATTATAATCTTCTTTTGGGTCGATGATTATTCACATAAATAACAAATATACTCATCTTTATACCTCACAATAAGGAATTATCCACAACAGAGTTATTTTGACAACAATTTTGTTTCAACCAATTTATTATGAAATACAAGACAATTAAAAGCAATAATAATTAAATAAAACAAACATAAATGAAAGGTTTATTTTATTTAATTAAATGTCTATGTTCCTTAATTTTATTACTTTCAATTTTCTGGATAAGATTATAATAAAATTATCCAAACTCTATGGATTAAATGTCATTCTTGATAACAGATTTTCATTTAATTGTTGACAATAATAAAAAAAGCAAATTATTTGTCAATATGTTTAACCAAACAATATATAATAATGTTTCTCCTTTAAATTATAAGGATTATAAAAAACTTGAAGCACAATTTTTTTTAATCCAAAAAAAATGAAACAGAAAATTCAAATAGCAATAGCACGTAACAACTGTTAATATTAAGCGCAAATATTATGGAAATGGAAGGTTGTTGGCTATTTGCAGTAACAAAACATTCAAATACGTAACAACTTTATTTGCACAAAGTGAATTGCACCTTTTAAAATTCAATACGTAACAACTTTATTTGCACAAAGTCAATTGCACCTTTTTTTTTCCTTCAAAACTCCTATTCATTCTGCAATTGCATTGGCATTTGCATCCCTAATAAGTAAATTAGGTTACATTCATGGTAGGATTCTTGAGAATTGTAGATTCATGTTACGTAAGCTATAAATTGAAGGCCAAAAAATATATAAATCTTATTGAGAAACCAAATCCAATAATTTTTCAATAATTTAATATGATTTAGAATATTTTTTCTAGATGGAAAATAAAAAAAAATCTTGATTTAACATATTTGGAATCATAATCTTATATATAATGTCTATTGTCGGGTCAGTAAACTCCCATTAAACCTAATTAGTCCTGATATTCATTCATTTATTCCATATTTATTTAGAAATCTATTTGGACATATTTAATTGATCATTTTAATTTACTCAATATATATTAAATAGCATAGTATAATTATTAATACAATATGTAGTAGATAATAATGTCAAGAAAATTAATTTCCTAACAATATAATATAATTTTCATATATATTTCAAAGAATAATATGAGAGCTTTTGGTACGTGGGGGTGTGGGTTGAAGTTCCACCTACAGCACATTCTATATCATTTGATTAAAATGGTTTATTTAATATAAATTTAGACTAACACCTTTATATATATTTTTAATACTTTTATATGTTGTTATAATATCAGCATAATCTGATATTATTTTATTCACTTCAAACATAAAATAACATATATATACCATCAAATATCGGATAGTATAAGATTTTATCATATTTTTATTCAACTCATATATTATTCACTCCGTCATCTTGATTTATCATCTAACTCAAATATTGCCATCAATAGCCTTCAATGGCTTCCCCGCATTTCCTCCTTGGAATATCTCAACCTCTGTGTCATTGATCTTAACAAGGAAACTAATTGGCTTCAATTGGTGACTATGCTTCCATCACTTTCAGTGCTCATCATGCGTTATTGTCAACTTGAAGACTTGACTTTGTCTCTTATGTATACTAATTTTACTGCACTCAAAGTTCTTGATCTTTCCGCAAATGAATGTAACTCAGAGTTGCCTAAATGGTTATTCAATCTTAGTTGTGGTATCTCTCATTTAGACCTTAGCTCAAGTTCTTTAAGAGGCCACCTACCTAAGACATTGTTAAATCTTCGACAAAGGGAACACTTGGTCTTGGAAGGCAATAACTTCGATGGAACCATTCCAGATTGGTTAGGCAAACTTGAACATCTGCAGGAACTTGTTCTTGGAGTAAACATGTTTGCTGGAAAAATTCCCACAAATTTGGGAATAAATCTATCATCCTTAGTCGTCTTGGCTGTTGGCACAAATCCATTGTCAGGAGTTGTGTCCGAGAGAAATTTTGCCTAACTGTCAAAATTAAAGGATCTTGATATATACTCATTTTCACTGGTAGTCTTTGATTTTGACTTGCATTGGGTTCTGTTGAGAGAAACGCCCTTCTCCACCAATGAACAGAGAGTCATAACAGACTCAACCCTCAAATAATCAAAACAGAGTAATGTGGAAACGTGAACGAACAAAAGCGAGAAAGAACAGCAAAGAAAAATACACAAAATAGCTTTACGTGGGAAAAAATCTTCTTCAACACAAAGAGGAAAAACCCACGGGACCTTGTTCAGAAACAATTCACTATTATCAATAATGGTTACAAACACTCTCAACAGCCTTTCGCTGGAGATACTCTGCTCACCAATAATGGCGGCACACTCTCAACGAGGGTTGCTTACTCAACATCTCCGAGACACTCACAGAAGAAGCTCTCTCTTCTCTCTGCGCTCAAACGAGAATCCTCTCCACCCTCTGGTTTCTGAATTATGCCGCCTCTATCTATAAATGTCATATTTATAGAGAGTAATTAGGTTTAGGGATTTTAGCGCCCTAAACTGCAAGTGGGTCGGGGTCAGCCCTCGGGAATTTGGCCCAAGTCAACAAATCCCTTTTCAACACATTGGGATTTGGGCCAAGCATTAAAACGAAAATATCCAACAGGTTCCACCTTTTCAACTTGAAGAATTAGCTCTCAATTTTGCAGGGCCTAACCTTCCTGTCTGGTTATATACACAAAGATCTCTTGAAAGTTTAACTATTTTTGAATCATCATTTAAGGATCAAGACAAATTTTGGAATCTTGTGTTAAGAGTGTGCTTGAGCTCCATTTAGATGGTAATTCCATAGATGGGAACCTATCAAACGTGTTGTTGAACTCTACTTTCATTGATCTGTCAAAGGTGGCTTGCCTCAATTATCACCAAACGTGGCCATTGCTTCATTATCAGACAACTCATTATCAGGAGACATATCTCCCCTCTTATGTGATTATAAGATGCTGAATAGGAAAAACAATTTGTTGTTCTTGGACATATCTCATAATCATCTATCTGGGGGGGCTTACAAATTGTTGGAAGAATTGGAAATATTTGTTTGCAATCCATTTGGGAAGCAATAATCTAACAGGTAAAATCCCACCACAAATATGCCAATGTCTTCCCTCATTATTTTGGATATTGCAGACAACACAATCTCAGGACATATACCCACATGCCTTGGTAATATCACAACCTTAGTTTTCAACAATGCTTCGAGCAACAAGCTTTCTTTAGCTTTCCTTCATTTGGTGATCGCTACTTAATCAGTGACGAAAATCTTGAGCTTATTACAAAAGGTCAAGTATTAGAATATGATAAAAACCTGCACTTTGTGACCCTAATTGATATGTCGAGTAATAATTTGTCCGGAACAATACCTCCCCAAATGTTTAGCCTCATTGGATTGTACTCCTTGAACTTGTCCCACAATAAATTAACAGGAAAAATACCAAATGAGATTGGCAACATGAAAAACATGGAGTCCCTTGATTTTTCAACAAACCTACTTTGGGGTGAAATTCCTTAGAGCTTGTCCAGTTTGTCCTTTCTAGGTTACTTAAAGCTGTCGTTCAACAATTTGACAGCAAAATACCATCAGGCACACAACTTCAGGGATTCAATGCAACTAGCTATATGGGAAATCGTGATCTTTGTGGACCTCCACTTACCAAAACTTGCTTTCAGGATGATAAACCTAAAGACACAGCCAACAAATGAAGATGGGGATGAATCTGAATTTTTCCATGGTTTTATATTAAAGAGAGGGGTATAGCAAATAGTATCAAAAAATTTCTGTCTCAACGAATCGCACGTAGAGATATCGATAACACACATAGAGTTAATGGTATTTCATAACTAATAGATTGAGCAGCTGCTCATAGACAACCCAAAAAGGAATATTTATTATTTGACCCATATCTTGACATAAGAAATCCAATGGGAGCAATACTCGAAATAACAATCCATAAAAAAACACCAATATTTAGATCAAATAAAACAAAGTTATAGCCAAAAGGAATTACTGAATAGCTTATTATAATGGATATGACTGATATAGTTGGAATAGAATCTGGATTTGTGACAGCCTTTTTAGGAGTTTGTTGTGCCATTTTCTTAAATAGAAGCTGGAGGCATGCTCACTTCAACTTTCTTTGTGACTTGAGAGACCAACTTTATGTCATGATGGTCATCAATATGAATTGCTTTTATTGAGGTCGAACAAGTTGCTAGCAACTATTACTGGTTACTAAAACCTTTATGTTGAAATTTCATTTTGATTTATTTTCACAGTCTCATTTTTCATAATTATTAAAATTTAAATTAACTAATTGTTATAATAGTTAAATAATTTACATTGTATATCATAAACTATCATATGTATAGTAAATTGATTATCTTTTATAATAACTATCTTAAAAATTGTATTCATTGTTATTTATGATAGGTTGATAATGTAAAAATTTATATTAAACTATGTTCAACAAAACTAGTTAAAAAATTTGTTGGAAGCTGAAAAAACAAGCTGATAATTGAAAACTGAAAAACTACCTAATTAAATTATAAGTGTTCGATAAAATTAATCATTGAACTAATTGAAAAGTGTAAAATGACCAAAAAATAATAAAATCATGATTTATTTAAAAATGATAACTAGGAAATTAGATAAATATATTGAGGATAAAAATAGAAAAAATATAAAAATTAGAAGTTAAAAACTAACGTTATAACAAACGCCACTTTAAGTAACGTTTCAAAGAGCACTAAAAGCTATTAAAAAAATTGTTTATCAAAAAGTTGAACAAATTTTTCAACTAATAATAAAAAAATTAAAATCTATTTGAAATATCTTGTTAAGTATAACCTAACATCATCATTAAACTCTTGCGATGATCATTAAACTCTTGCAAAAACTGATGGATAATTGTTGTGGATTTAATTGGAATTGCAGTAATTATAGTGATGCAATAACATGCTATTTTGCCATAGAAAAATAATTGTACGATTTTTTTTGTTCATTTATATGCAGATAATTAATGATGGTTGAATATGTGATGGTATTAACCAATTTCCCCCTCAGGAGTCAGGACATTTGCATGTGTATGTTATATAAGAATCATTTGCTTGTATCGTCATCAAACAAAAGGATTGAAGAGAGGAAACTTGTTCGCAACACAAGCTTTTATTTTTGTAGTTTTTTATATTGTTGTATGTTTCCTATTCTATAAACTTTGTATTTGATTTTTTTTTATCATTGTATGTATTGTTTGTATACTTTGAGATTCTCTTGTATTATTTATTAATAATAGTGGAGTTGTTTCTTTTATTTAAATTATTTGTGATTTTTACCTTAGCTTGGGGGATTTTTTTACATTAAATTATTTTGTCTCTCTTGTGAGCTTTGGCGGCAAAAGAACCCAAATAATACATTTTTAATAAAAAAAAATTACCAATTTGGGGCCGTTTGCAAACAAATTACCAATCTGGGATAGTGGGTCACGCCCAAAATGAGCATGACTGGTCACGCCCAGATTAGGCGTGACTAGGGGGCCAGTCACGCCTAATCTGGGCATGACTAGTCATGTCCATTTGGGCGTGACCCCCTCTTTTATATGTTGCGCTCTGTTACGTTTTCGTCACTTTTACTGTCTCTCCTTCTTTCTAAAAGTTTCTGAAGCACACCTCTGTTAGATTTTGAGTGATTTATCTCTGCACCAAAACTCTGCCAACAAGTTAATTTGTTAATTATATATGAGTATTATTTAATATATTATATTATTGATTTTTAAATTTGTTAGAGCCATATTATTTATTTAGTTTTGTAGATAACTGTTAGGTATTAGGTTCTGGGATTTAGTTTAGTTTAGGGTTTAGTTGTTAATTACAATTATTTTAATAAATTTACTTAGTTCAGTTTAGGGTTGAAGGTTTATGGATTAGGGTTTACGAATTAGGGTTTAGTTTAGGGACTACGATTTGGGTTTAGGGTTAACTTGTATAATTAAGATTATTGTACTGAATTTACTTAGTGTTTAGGGTTTACTTAGGGTTTTTGGATTTTAGGGTTTAGGGTTTAGTGTTTGAGATTTAGTGTTTAGGATTGAGTTGTTAAATTCAAATTATTAGGGAATATGGTTTTATGTTTAGGGTTTAGTTGAGGGTTTAGGATTTTAGGGTTTGTAGTTTATGGATTTTAGGATTTAGTTTACGATTTAGTTTAGGGTTTAGGATTTTAGTTGATTTGTGCGAACAAGTAAGTTAATTTATTAATTATGCATATTATTTAATATGTTATATTATTGAATTATAAAATTGTTAAGGCCATATTATTTAACTAGCCTTGTAGATAACTGTTAGGTATTAGGATATATGGTTTAGTTTAATATAGGGTTTACTTAACATTTTAGGGTTTAGGGTTTAGTTATTAATTACAATTATTTTACTAATTTTGCTTAGTTAAGATTAGGGTTGCAAGGGAATATAGGGTTTAGTTTAGGATTTTAAATTAAAATTATTTTACTAAATTTACTTAGTGTTTAGGGTTCAACGGTTAGGGGTTAGGGTTTAGGAATTATTGTTTAGTTTAGGGATTAAGATTTTAGGGTTTAGGGTTTAGTTGTATAATTAATATTATTATTGAATTTACTTAGTGATTAGGGTTTAAGGGTTAGTGATTAGTGTTTAGACTAGGGTTTAGGGTTTGAGCTTTACTATTTAGGGTTCAGTTGTTAAATTTAAATTATTTTACTGAATTTACTTAGGGTTAGTGATTAGGGTTTAGTTTAGGGATTATGATTTTAGGGTTATTGGTTTAGTGTTTGGGGTTTAGTGTTTAGGATTTAGTGTTTAAATTAAAATTATTTTATTAAATTTAATTAGTTCAGTTTAGGGTTAAGGTAAGGGATTAGGATTTAGTTTAGGATTTAGTGTTTAAATTAAAATTTAATTCGCCATCCACAAGTTGAAAACCCATGTACTGTTCACGTTGCCATAATCTTCCTGTAACCAAAGTGATACATTGGTTGTCTTCCAGACCTAATTTTTGGCGTATCTTCTAATATAATTCACCCATTGTTGAGTTTCGCTTAATATGTATCTGCCTTTTCTCCCCTTTAAAAACAACACCATGTCGCCTTTCAACTTTGCTTCCATTAAAAAATAACACAATACGGACAAACTCCTCACCACCTGAACTCATTTCTTTTACTCAACAAAAACAAAAACTTCTTGGCAGAGCTTCGCTGTAGACATAAATTTCAAAAAAATCTGTATGTTATTACCATTACTCATAAAAAAATAAATTCATAAAACAAGATAAACGACTACAAAGATTCATAGAGATACTTTAACAACCCTAAACCCTAAAACCCTAAAAACTAAACCATAGACCCTAACCCTTAGACCCATAAACATTAAACCATAAACCCTTAAACCCTAAAACACTAAACCCTAAACCGTAACTTGTAAATCCTACGCTCTACACCCTAGACCCTCAACACTGAAACCTAACTCGTAAACCCTATACCCTACACCCTAGACCCTCAACACCGAACCCTAAACCTAAACCCTTCACCCTAAACCATAAACTAAACTAAACCCTAAACTATTAGCCTGCATTGTTAATTGCAATTGGCAGAGAAAGATCCGAATAAAGGAAAAGCTTCTAAGAGTCATCCAACGAAACAACATACTGCATATCATGCATAAACGACTTCTGAAAATCCACCATGTCATTCACAACCAACAAATTCAATGGAAGGGACGACACACTCACCTGCTAGGACATCTGATGTATCACCTCCACCTTCAATGGAAGGGGTGCACTCACCATGTACATCACAACCCACAAATTCAAATGCAGGATGAAACACTTATTAGGCTTATATTGGTGATGACAGGACAAATTTACACGCACATTGAAACAATTGACCAAAAGAGCATCGGCACAAGATAAACCTCCACCAAGTGAGTTAGATGTGTAGTGTGATGTAACTAGATCTAAGAAAGGAAAAGTTTCTGGGTTTGGAATGGAATCTAAGGTAATGGCAACAAGTCCATCCTATCGTTGCTCATCTTCTTCATCAATGGAGTGGGTAAAAAAACAAGAGTTTGATGAATTGACAAAAGAGATGGAAGAAGTTAAAAATGAAAAAGATAAGATTTAAACTAGAGTTGCAAACACTGAGAGGCTTGTAGACCATAACAATGCATTAATACCAGAATTGATGGAAAGGGTCAACAGGCCATTCATTGTAAATGACAATCAACATGAAGGTGAAGATGAGCGTGAATATGAAGGTGACGAGGAGTCACCAAGTGAACCATAGTGACTCAACACTGAACCCGTAGACCCTCAACACTGAACCCCAAACCTTAACCGCTCACCCTAAACCCTAAACTAAACTAAACCCTGCACCCTAAACCCTAAGACCCAAAACCCTAAAAACTAAACCATACACCATAACCCTTAGACCCTAAAACCTTAAACCTCAAACCATAAATTTCTAAACCCTTTAAACCCTAAACCTTAAACAAAAAAACCTACACCCTAAAACGTAAGCCATACGCCTACAACCTAAACCCTAAACCCTACACTAAACTAAACCCAAAACCCTAATACATAACAATTTTATACAAAACTAAACTACACCCTAACCCTTAAACCTTAAAATGAACTAAATAAATTTAAAAAATACTTTTAATTTAACAACCAAACCCTACAGCCAAAAACACTAAACACTAAACACTAAACCCTAACTCGTAAACCCTATACCGTAGACCCTCAGCACTGAACCCTAAACCTAAAGCGTTCACCCTAAACCCTAAACTAAACTAAACCCTACACCCTAATGCCAAACATTTTTCTACAAAACTAAACCATAAACACTAACAATTTCACACGTCACTAACAATTTTATAATATAACATATTAACTAATATCCATAATTAATAAAATAACTTACTTGTTGACAGAACTTCGCGCTACAGAATCACTCACACTAGACTTCAGAAACTTTTAGAAAAAGGCGAGACAGTAAAAGTGACGAAAACGTAACAGAGCGCAGCGTATAAAAGAGGGGGTCACGCCCAAAATGGACATGACTGGTCACGCCCAGATTAGGCATGACTGGCCCCCAAATTGGTAATTTGTTTGCAAACAGTCCCAAATTGGTAATTTTCTATTAAAAATGTATTATTTGGATTCTTTTACCGAGCTTTGGCCTATAATTGTATTAATAAAAATATTTTAAATTTATGATATATGATGCATATGAATATTAAAACGACAAGGTTGTGCATGTGTATAAAAGTCTATGGATAGAGTAAAAACTAAAAAGTAATTTGAGCAACAAGTTTTTCTCTTATTTAGGTAAATGGATAGGTTCGAGTTTTGAGTATATAATTAAATAATTGGAGGGAAAAGTTTTATATACAGCTCGAACTGAATTGTCTTCCTAGGAAGATTAATGTGATTTAAGACAAAAATTAACGAAGATTAGGTTACCATTTTTTTTCTTTCTATTCTCGTATTTTCTTGTCTTGATATTTGAATTCGTTTTGGCTCCAATAAATTGAAATTGAAACGGTGGGTGTCCGCAACCGAAACTGCACTATGAACATTTGAATCCAATCCCCAACTTAGTACTGCATCGTGAAGCCAAAATGGGGCACCAATACCACCAAGCCACAGATGGGCTTCTGAACCTTTTCACAAAGGCCAATCACGATCTCTCTATGGTTCACCATCGTCTCGAAAAGGAGTTTCAGCAGGTTTACCCCGACAACGTAAGCATAACATAACACCCCATCACTGTTTTCACCATTTTCTGTGTCCCTTCATTCATATTTCTTCAGTTTCCAAGTAAAACCAATTATGCTTAAAACTGAATCTGCAGGCTAACCCTATGAAGCTGGTTTCTAGAATCAAGAAGGTTCAGGAAGATATATCAATCTTGAAGGGGCAGTGCCATGAGCTTCTGGCTGCTAAGCAGGTAGTTTATTTTTAATTGTTAATCATGCTGCAGTGCTATGCGTTCTATGGATTTGGATTGCTGCAAGGTGTATTTGATTAATAGTGATATCCAAGGTTTTAAATTGCTGTCATGGTTGTGGTTTCGTTGGGATCCTTGATGTTGCGGGAAATTGTGGATAAATGTAGCTGTAATTACAGTTGCAGTGACTCCAAAAACCTTGATGTGTGGCCAAAATTGCGGCTGTAGACTGTTTTTTAAAACTATACTTGTACCAAGGTGTGCATATAAAGATATGATTAAGAGCTGTGTTTTGAAGTTAATGTTAGCTGTTCACTTGTGCAGGATTTGATTGATAAGGCTCAGAGAGTTCTAATGGAGAACAGAAATTTGGTGCAGCGTATGCAGCCGTCCTTGGGCATCTCCCCCACTGGTGAAGATGATGCTGCATTCACTAACTTCAAACAGGTAATTGTGAGAGAGAGAGAGTGTGTGTGTGTGTGTCTTTTTGTTGTAATTGATTTTTTTAAGTTAGTCCTTCAATGTCTTGAAATAAATGAAGTAATGAAAATGTGTGAGTGTGAAAGAGTGACTGAGTGAGTTAGTGTGTATGTTTTTTAATAGATTTTTTTTTTTAAGTTAGTCCATCAGTATCAGATAAAGTAATGAAAATGTCAGTGTGTGTATCCTTTTACCTTTAATTTTTTTTTCTTTTAAAGTCAATTCTTCAGTGTCTTCAAACAAATAATGAAATATGCGAGAAGTGCTTGATGGTTCATGTAGCCTCTCAAGAGGAGTTTTAGTTGTTCAAAGGATTAAGTATTTATGCTAGGTTTTGATTCCATAGGAGAATAAAATGTTATAATTCAAAAGTATCTTCCATTTTGAAGGTATCAAAGTGGAGCATGATGGTAATTTATGCATGTATATTTTTGCTATTCTCAATGGTTGCCTATTTTCCAAGGTGGTGTTTCTAGTGTTTACACCATTTGCCAGCAAGCAACCAATATATATTAAATTAGGGGCTTTGCATACAAATTTTACCCAAGCTAAGGTGTCCTTGGGTAATTTCATGTTGCTTTGCTCACATAACCAAGATTCTTCTTGGTCAAGTTGGTAGAATGTGGGAGCGGAGAAGATGAATGATGGAGCAAAAAATTTCAACTGAAGTTATGACTTGAAGTGGAAAAGAATACATTCTCATTCTGTTTCCATCTTCTTGCATTTCTGTTATACCATGCTGGTGTGAAGTGACTTTCATCCCAAAATTTGTAGCTCAACACTTTTTACCTAGTCAGTTAAGTAGAAACTAAGTGTAGTTGCAATGATTTTTTTTACACAATTTTAACTGATTGTGCAGGTAATTGAAGAATGGACAGCACAAGTAAGATCCAAAACAGGTCAGGAGTTTCGAGGATTTATTATTTTAACAATTTTCCACACATTGAATTTGATAACCATATTTAATTATGTGTGTCATTATTCATGGATTAGCAAACTTTATTGGAAGTCAAAGCAATGATTTAATTAAATGTATTATGCAAGAGTTTTGACTGTTGAGAAAGGACTATATATTGTGGTTTGGATCAATTCCACTATCTTAAAAGTGGGGATTTGTTATGCATGACTCCAATTGATGGTTTTTCTTTACATCTTTTATCATCATCTTCACCTTTTTGCTTCACGAATTTGAATATCCCAGTAGCACTAAATTATTTCTTCCTCTGAGTCCACTAAGAGACCCTTTAATTTACTGATATTTCTTTCCTGATCTTTACAATGAAGTCATGCAAGCATACAGCTACTGGTGTATTTATACATCTGAGCGACCCTGCTTTATTGCCTAAAGTTCCAATCTGTACCATCTGTGCTACTTACATTTTCATAGTTGAGATGTTAAGACAGTTATGATTGTTGTCATATCACTAATGCTGACTCATTATGTTACACCTGTTTTAATGTCTTCCACAATGATGCACCTCCCATTAATTTCCCTTGAATGGCTGTTTCATTTATATCAGTAAGTCATTAAGTCCCTGATCGAAGAAAACCACCTTGTCCTCAAGTTTGATGTTAGGAGTTAGGAAAATCCAGCATTCCAAAGTGGCACTTCCTCTTGTTGCATAGCTCCATCCATCCTCCTGCCTCTGCCTTAGGTTAGTTATAACTTGTGGGGTCATTTGTGTAAAGAGGGGCTCTTCTGGTGGGGACAGTGTTGGAACTCTGGTCTTTGAAAATCCTTTAGTAAGGAAACGCTAAATACTGTCAGAACCAAGTGTCCTTGAATTTCCATGGTGATTGCTTCTTGTAGAAGCACAGTTCAGTAGAGCCAACTCTCCCACCTTGTACTTCTTATCTCCTTTTTCCGTAAGCCTGTTTCCCCATTTTAGACTATTTTGTCTTGATTGCTTCTGTAATTCTACCCTTGTAACTTGTAAGTAAGTTGTATTCTGCCTCTGCCATTGGTGATATACCTAGAATATAGCCAGGCAATAGCTGTGGTTGGATGTCGTATAATGCCTTATTAGGTGTATGTCAATGAAGGGATGGTTTGTTTCAGAATTTTGTCCACACCAAGTAGTAGCGAAGGGAGGACTTTTGAAGAATTTACTACTATCAAATCTGATTTATCATAATGTGTGATCTTAGATAATTACCATGCATGACAATGCAAGAATTCAGGAGTGGATAATATGATCTTTTAGATAATTTGTAAACTGCTAGAGTTCTGGGAAAAAAAAAATCTGTGAATGTGTGTTGAATGCAGGGAATGAAACACATGATGCTGATTCTGGAGATATCAACAAACTACTGTTCTCAGCTATAGTTCAAAGTAATTGATTTGCTATTTCAAGGATAGTAGATGTTGCAGATGCCAAGCTCCTTAGGTTTCACAAATGATACATAACATAGACTTGTAATGTAGTATGCATCTAGTTGGTTATTGTTCACTGACTGGTGTGCCTCTATTTTTGGAGTGGCTAGTAGAAATCAAATTTGATTTTACTTATGTAAAGAAATGGAATTGTGTTCACAGAAACAATGAATAGTGTTGACTGACTGGTGTGCCTCTATTGTTGGAATCAAGGTTGTTAAAATCGAGATTTTACCTAGGATCGGAAGGGGGGATGAAAGATCGTAAATCGGGGATCGTAGGATCGGATCGAGATCCTACTTTAGTACCTAAAATTTTTATATAGAATCTCTATGTATAAAAAATTAAATAAATAAAGAAACAAACCTAGATTCATATATAAATTTATAAGTCATAATATAATAT
>PYAF01003483.1:123105-138045 GCA_007407185.1 Glycine tomentella | reverse complement strand
AGCAGTGGAAGTCGCGGCGCTGCATGGAAGCTCGGATCGTTCGGGATCGCAGATCCCACGATCCCGCGATCAAACTCGCGATCCCACTCCGATCTTGCTCCCGAACGATCTCACCTGCGATCCAGATCGCCCGACGCTGCAAGGATCGTAAAGTCGCACGATTTTACGAGGTGACTCGCGATCTTAACAACCTTGGTTGGAATGGCTAGTAGAAATCAAAATTGATTTTACTTATGTAAAAAATGGAATTGTGTTCACAGAAACAATAATAGTATTAAAAATTAATTCAGTAACCATAGAGGTCCTTGCCAATGTGGTGCTTGCACAACCTGAATCTTGTGACATTACAAAACTACATAGCCTGTGGAAAATGGTCGAGGGTAATTCAGGAAAACTGAATCTTGTGACATTACGTGACAAAAACAACCTTCAAACTAGATATCAATGCCAATTGGCTTAGTACATGTTTGAATTAAAGTTTACGAAATTGAGTTTGAATGAACTTTATTTTGTAACCTGAGTTTGCAAAAACAACAATATTTTCATTTCAAACTTAGTTTGAAAACCAAATTGAGACAAAACTTAGTTTACAATTGAACTTAAAAAATCGAATAAGAGGCTGTTTCAATTTTACTTTTTGAACTATGTTGGGGTCTCCTTACTGAAAACCAAACATAGCCTTAGTCTTGCCTTCTAAACATTTACATGTTGAAAGGAAATATACAGTATTAAAAGTTTCAACACTGGTTCATGGTGCGTTTTTTAAGTAAAGACACAATTACATGTAAAATGAATGTCATTGTTCTTTAAACACAAGCAGCTGAACTGGATAAGTAATCTGCTGTTAGAGATACAGCTGCATATGTCTTCACTTCAATTGACCATTATCGAGGTAAAGGTATATGAGGAACTACTTTAGTGTCTCAACTCAAAAGCTGTGCGTTTGCTACATTGAAGTAGGAGGTTCTATTAACCACTTTGCTCGAAAGCCTGTTCCTTAACAATCAGAACAGCATCTTGATCCCTGAATGAAAACAAATTAGTGGCACAATAAGTCTCTTCTAAGCTGATGCTGAGGATGCAATAAATCCTCATTCTAGTCCTTAATAGTTGTAAGTATCGGTTACTTTAGTCCCTAACCTTACAATTGTAACTTTAGTCCCTTCCTTTATATCCTGGACTTAGTTCTGTTGTACTTTTATTTTCTCCATTGCTTTGCCCGAAAAAGGATTAGAGTAATTTTAATTTTTGTTTTGCAAAATCAAGGACTAAAAGGAAGATTTATAAGGATAGAAACTAAAATAGATGAATCATTATAATTTTAAGGATTAAAATTGAGGTTTACTCCAATAAATAGTGAAGTTATTAGGTAGGGTAACAACATTTGTGGATTCCGGTTAAATTTTTTCATCATAAAAAGCACCTTTCCTCGGCAAACAACACAGCTAGTGTTTCTGGATGGAACTTCACCAAGCATGTTGTCATCAATAATGAATAAACCAGTACCTCCACACCATTTACATTCAGTAAGCCCTTTAGAGTTGCAAGATGTACAAGCAATTGGCATCGGTTGCTGCAAGCATGATGAAAATTGTAGAAATCAGTTATCTTAATATCAAAATGCAATCAAACTACTCATAATCTCTGTGCTTTGCTTCTTCAATGAACTTATATATGGTTCGATTTATTTTTGTGTTAAATGAAAATAAACATTTTATTAACCGATGTATGTATTTCTTTCACTTCGATGATTATGTGCCCGTTTGACAATCTACCACAATGAATTTTTCATACTATGATACACATTCTAATATAAAATTTATGGATGAGATAAATTTGAACAAACATCTAAATTATATTTAACAATTCAAAATAAATTCTACTAAAATTTAGTATATACTGATACTACATGGACTCCGTTGAAGATGCAAATCATATCACAAAAGGTATCCCCAATACTTTATCTGACACACTACATCATTGATAAAATTATTACTATTGGAATAAGTTAATCTGTTCTATTTACCTTATTTCTTTAGTTGCACTCTGTCCCCAGTAAAAATGTAAAATGATTATCAAATAATACCTTTTTCTGGTCATATTCAAAGACATACCTGATGCAACCTATAGAGCACAGGCATGCTCTTGGTAGAAAATAAAACAACCAAGGACACCACTATGAATATGGTCCCTGAAGATTGAGTCAGCACCAATACATTAAACAAAGGAAACTCACAGAAGAACTCAACATAACAGTAAGGAGCTAAACTGTCTAAACGGTCTTCACATGTGGTAGTGATTAAAGGAACTTAACATTATTAAACTGAATTAGAATCTGTATTGGTGTATGTGTATAAATTTTTATTTCTTTTTTTGTCCGTAGGAATTGAACACAGATAGCAGTAGTTTACAACAACTCATGCACATTGCTCAACTAACTGAGCTAGATGCCCTTGGTTGTGTATAAATCTTTCAACACACTTTATGATTTTCTCTTTTTGTCAAACAACCCCCTCCCCAAAAAGGGTGTATCAGGATATCAATTCCTCTAAAAAAGAGAATACTAAGTATATAAAATGTAAAATACTATGTCATCAGCACATAACAAAGTGTAAAAACTTGTTCATATTTTCTTTTTAGTTACCAAGCCAGTTCCATGCACTTCACAAAATCAGAGGAAGAGTCCACCATAGAAGCATGGATCTGGATGCAAGAAATCCTATTCCATGGCCTTGGACTATTAGAAAGGGTACTTTAGCGATATCCAAAAAATTGGGAAGTACAGGAAGCATGTTGATGGGGGGTTTGGCAAGCGTACCAAGTTTTCGTAGTAGATAATGGTAAGTGGGTTGTCGTATTCACAGAAATTGGTATATATTAAGGTAAATTCTACTATTCTAATGCAAACTCCTAAACAAACTAATTACAAATGTATATAAGTTTATTTTGAAAATTTTCATAAAGGAAACGATTGATAGCAATATTTAAGAACAAGTAAACAAAGTGAACAAGTTGCACACGTGAGAAATTCAGTGAAAAAAAATGTTGGGATCGAATTTCACCTATTTAACAATCCTGCAATCTTTCGATTACACATACATGATTCCTATATATTCAATGTTATTGAATTCATTGGTTCAATTGATGTTAATTCCTTAACCATGAAAATTCTAAGGATTTCAAGATCAACAACCAATTTCTTGATCATTAACTCAAAACGACTGCATTAAAATCAAGAATCTTAACAACCAATAGTACTAACTCTATTTCTAGCAATTATAACCATTGGGTGACTTGATTTAGATTCTCATTTGGATAATACTTCCCAGTTAGAATCCAAACCTTGAATCATGAAATGAGCAATCAATTCATCTTAAACATTAAATTCAAAATCAAATCACTAGCACTGAATAATAGGAAGTCACACACACACACACACATATCAAAAAGATTACAGAAGAGTTTGACATATTACATCCAATCCCAACAACAAGAGGATTAACTACTCATGGTGGTAAGAGAGATCCTATACAATGAATGAATGAGAGAAGGGCTTGGAAAACAATCGTCCATTCCTAGATTCACAATCCTTACACTCTCATGTGAAGCTCTCTCTTTTTCCCACTCTGCCTTCTCTCCCCTCTTTTTCTCTCTCATTTTTCTATTTATATCAAGCAAAGGAGGTGCAGGAACGTGGAGGTTTTCTCAGCGGAACAACATTCTTCAACATGAAGGAAGCTCATTTTGCTGAGCAAGTTGGGATTTCACTTAGCGAATTCCCTTATCTTCAACTTCCTCCAATTCAGCCTTAAATTAGATGAGCTCAACAGATTCAAGCTGGAAGACTTCCCTTATTTCCTTCCTTTTTTGGTCTTGTTGCGCTGAGCTAAATATGATTCGGTCATCGGAGTCATTAGTCATCTAGACTTGGCATTTGTCTTTCTTGCATCCAAAAACAGAGGTTTCTCATTAAAATGCTTGTTAACTCTTCCAAATACAAAAATACTCGAAAGTACTTATCTTTGGGGAGTTTTAAAACTCAAGTAATAAGTGCATGAAAGAAATATTAACAAGTAAATTTGACACTTATCACATGTAGGGAAATGCAGAAAGTAAATGCCAATTTTGTAAATGAGTTAGGGTCACAGGCTCATTCTGACCCTCAAGCTATATCAAAACACAACTCTTCTTTAGTCCATTTTTGGTAAGAAAAAGGTCTTCCTATTTTATTTGGATGGGAGGTAGCTTGGAAAAGAAAATGTTCAACATTTTGGGTTCTTATCACCAATCCCTACACTAGACACATGATGAGGATTAACCTAGGTTTCTATGTTTAGGCTTGTGTGTTTGATGTGTTAGTTTACAACTTGTCTTTTATGTTTGTCTTATAAGTTCTTTTAATTAATGAGTTTCTATGTTATGTTAGCCTTATTTTGGAAGGTCTCTATGTGTATCTTTGGCTATTAATATGAATAGAAATGGCGCATACAGGTCTTGAACCTACAACCTTCACGTTACTAACGCAATGCTCCAACCAACTGAGCTAATAGGTCAAGTATGCTAAAAAAAACAATTAATGTTGATACATATAACACTAAATTTTTTAAATGTATATTCAATACACATATAATTTTATATAATAAATTTTGTAACAATTAATTTTAATCTAATATTTAAAGTATTTTTTTACATATAAAAATCATAGTTTTAAATTAAAATCATAAATTTAATAAAAATTTGCAGGTTTAATAAAAATTATATTTGTATTTACAGGTTAAATTAAAAATTATATCTAGAATATTGGATGGATACCAAACATCACTATGTACTAGGGATAAAGGAACAAACATTTCTTTTATCACTATTAGGAAAGCTACTAACAAGTTTGCAAATTCACAATTGTCACAATGAAACATTCCTATGTCTAGTCCCTTAAATAAACTAGGAAATATTTTTTTTAGGGTACTGAAAGAAGGTGGCCTTATCGAAAGTGTTGCAACCATATTTCTTTATTTTGAGAAGGCAATGACTCTGACAGTAAAGACAACTGAAGTTTATTCTTAGTACTACATGTCCCATAAGCTTCCTCAAGAAGGTAAAGCCCATTTTCCTCCTAGAAGGTCTAATCATCTTCCCCATTCACTGATCTTGAAATTTGCAAAGTGTAGAAGAAAATGTCACTAAACATTGCAAATTTGTTATAAGTTTATGAATAGAAAGTAGTTTGGCAAATAATTTAGGTACTTGTAAGACATATCTCAAATTAAATTCTGACTTAGAAGAATATCTCCCTTTCCAACAACTGTAATAAACGAGCCATTAAGATGAAGGAGACACTGTAATTTAGAAAGGTTTGGAAAAAATGAGACCATTTGAGGTAGTTTCTGCCATTAAGATGAAGGTTGGGTTGAATATGTTGCAACTCAACAATGTTGGTATTTTGGATAGGGTTATTAGCAATATAGGCACACAACGAAAGAAAAAAAAATGTGGCAATGTAGGTCATTATTTTACACAGGCTCTGGATTTTGGAGCTTTGATACCATGTAAGAATGTGAATATGAGGCTAACTCAATCGTACAAAGTCGCTAGTCCAATGAAATTTTACATACAATGAGAATCGAACACGAATTCTTTCGCTAAATTCCACTCAGTGAGTGCAACAAAACCTTACACAATTTTGTCAACCCTTTTAGTTAAATTACTAATATATCTTAGTAAGTGTTTATAAACAAATTGGATGGAAATGGAAGTTATAATCACACGCAATAGATTATTGGGTGCTAGTACTGCTCCAAGTTAAGAAGCCAACGACTAGAGAATATATCCTATGAAGCACCGACACACCAAAAAACAGGGAGAATTGGGTTCGACACGATCCGACACTGTGTCCGGCACGCGGTCAATAAACCCGACACGTTGACCACTTCCGACACGCGAATTTGACCGTGTCTGACACGGTTAAAGAGCATTGCTGGAAAAACATAGCTTTTTTTTCAGGTATAGGGTTTGCTTCTGGATCATTTTTCTTCTTCACGCGATTTGCTTCTCCACTCTTCTTTTGTTGCCGTCGCAATTTGGTTCTCCATTCTTCGCCCGTCGCGCTCGCGCGTCGCCCCTCCCCTCCCCCATCGCGACATGCTGCTAACTACCCAATGCCCGTCATTCGCTTCTCCTCGAGCTCCTGGCCTCTTGCTCTGACCTCTCTCTCTCCGATCTCATCTCATTTCTCTCTCTCTCGAGCTTGCGTTTCACTCTCTCAAGCTTAGGTTTCACTCACTCTCACTGTTCTACTTTTCACTCTCTGTCTCTCACTGTTTTGCTTTAGTGCCTTTAATCTCTCACCTTTGGTAATTTTTTCTTTTTAATATTCTTTCCTGCATCTTTATTTTATTTTTTCTTTTTTTCTTTCATGCATCTTTATTTTTTTTAATCTTCTTTCTTGCATCTTTATTTTAACACATTATTCATCAAAATAAAATGTTCAAGGATTTTTATTTTAATTCCCTTATAAATTCTGTTTTTTCCCCCTTATCTCTTAATGATAACATGGACTATTTAGTTCTTATCTTTAAAAATTAAAAATTGAAATGCATTCTTTTTTAATTGTTTTTGGTTACATTGATGGGTGGTATTAATTTAGTTTTATTTTTTTGTTAAATTATTGAGTATTAAATGAAATATACAATATATAAATTAAAAATATTATTTAATATTATAACATGTTCTAATTTATCAAAATCCATAATTTTTTAAAATTAACGTGTCAAAAAGTCAAATCATGTCATGTTACATGTCGGTGTAAGGGATACATACATTATATGCTCTCATACTAAGTGCATGCTATTCACATTTTTCGGTGGTGAGTGGCAAGGTGTGAACTCACAAAATATATAGTATGGTGGAACGTTTCAACTTCCAATGCCAAAGGTTCTATTGGCCGGCAATTAGATCATGAGTCAATGAGTAATGGGTGTTCCCTCGCATTATGCACAGTGTAAACGAAACACATGACAATGGCAGGCAAAACTTAATGTATAGTCTATGGAAAGAGCATTAGAAGCACGTGTTATTAGGTTGGACGGAAAATTGAAAAGATGACCATCCATGGTGTTGTGAAGAATAATAACATATACTAATATTCAAATCCTATATATTAAAATAATTCATGTGTTGGCTACTCATCCCTTTTTATTCCTAGGGAGTTTTCTTTTTTATTTTTTTTCGTTATTATTTAGTGTGGTGACCATGGTCACTTTGCGGACCTTATTTGGCAAAGTAATAAATAGACTTTTATATCATAGAGAAGCTTTTTAACTTTTTTCTTTCTTCTTTTAATTGCATTTAACAAATATTGAAGCTGTGCTTATAACGTCGTAGCTGAGTAGTTTAGAATTATTATTATTTTTTTTTACTTTTTTAGTTTGTAATTTGGTAAAGTCTACATCAGCTGCACATATCAAGTCAACGACAAACTAATATCGTGTATATTAGAATTACAAAAATAAAAAATTAACAGGGATTTTTTTTTTTATAATTTAACTGAAATATGCTGGTTGTGTTAAAGTTTTTACATCATCAACACAAGTATACATAATATAATACTTGAGATTCCTTTCTTTATTGTTTAAAGTGGATCACAAAGTCTTTTAAATTAGGGTAATTAGTCAAATTCAGTTTTGAAAGTGTATTATTCCATTCTCATGATACAATTTCAGCAAATCATTTGATTTAAATTCAGTTCTATTATCAGACCTGATTACTTTCACCATTTTTCCAAATTGGTTTCATATCACAGCTAAGAATTTTTGCATTCGATCGCATGTTTCTCTTTTTTCAGCTAACAAATATACCCACACAAATCTACTATAATCATTAACAATTGTTAGAAAATAATGTGCACCAGAAGAAGAAGAGGAACGATACGGTCCCCAAGTGTCACAATGGATCAAATCAAAACATGTTTTACTTTGATTATTTGTCAAATGAAACATAGTCCTAGTTTGCTTGGCACGACAACATATATCACAAGCCTTTTTGGATGCAATTTTTGCTAAAAAAATTTGAAATTAACGGAAGCAAACACACAACTTCATAGGATGGGTGACCCAATCTTTTATGCCACAATTCTGCAGATTGATGAACACAAACAGCATAAACTGAAACACGTTTGGATTGAAGCACATAAACACCTGCATTAAGATCACCCAAGCCAGTCTCCTTCATCGATACTTGGTCCTACAAAACACATTTTCTATTAGTAAATATCACTTTGTTGTCACACTGCCGTAGTAATTGAGATACTGAAATCAGTTGCATCGTAAGTGTGGCACAAACAATACATTAGTCAGTTAAATATTATTGTTGAGAATCATTGTCCCTTGCTTTTTTGCATGTGTTATGGAACCATTAGGCAACACCACTGTTAGAGGCTTGATATTCTCAATATCGGTCAATAGATCAATTGTCCCTCGCATATGTCATGAGGCTCCACTATCAATAAGCCATTGTGATTGAATAATCTTACCAGATAATTTGTTACTAGTTTGAGGTTAATCCACCAATGTCATGAGCTTGTTCACCACCTCAGGGGTTAGGACAGAAAAGGCTGCTGCCTGTTGTGGAGCTTCTGAAATATGCATAGCATGTGCTTGCTCATGTGTGTACCTTCCTCCGGATTGTCCTCTATCACGTCCTTGAAATCCACCACAAGTAGGAGAATATCCGATTATTTTTCAGCACCTTGAAGGGTCATGATTGGTCTTCCCACAGTGAGGGCAAGGTACGCTCTCCATTTGTTTTTCATGTTTCATACGCTGCATTGTAGTCTCTATTCCTCTATTTGGTTGAGTTTGAATTGTATACCCTATCACACCACTTCGTTCCTCCTGATTACGAGCAATAGTGCGATGTGTCTCTTCTTGTGTCAAAATGACATACACTTTGTTAATAGTAGGGAGTAGTGAACTGTTTAGATTTGGGAGCGCAAATTCCCAAATGTGGCTTCGTCTAACCCCATAAGGAATTGATAGACACGATCATGCTCTCTTTCCTCTTCAACTTCCTTTACATAAGCACAGTTATCACCACAAACGTAGGACTTACGAGAATTGCTTTGCTCAAGTTCGTACCAAACTCCTCTTAGCTTTGTGTAGTACTCTCCAACACTGCTTCCTTGTTGTCTCATGTTGGCTAGGCTTGTTTTGAGTTGATATTGATGCGAAAAATTTTGCACCGCGTATCTCTCCTTCAAATCATCCCAGAGGTTTTTTACCTCATCAAAACATTTGATGAATGGTTGCAAACTCGAATCAATGGTGTTGTTTATCCATCCATTGATCATTGAGTTACACATCTCCCATGCACGTCATTTGTCTGTACTCTCCTTTTTTGACCTCTTCACGAATCCAGTTATGAATCCAATTTTGTTTTTTTGCTTTTGAGTGCGTTTTTCATGAGCATTGCCCAATTCTTATAATTGGTTTCTCCTCGTAGTATCAACGTTGTCAACAGGATCCCTCGTAGCATTGGTGTTGATAACAACTTAAACTAGTAAATATAAACAAACTAACAATATCCTATAAATATGATATATATCTATACTAACTAATAAACATAAGAATATCTTATAGATATGATCAAATCTTGTATGGCTAATATCATATTTTCAACATATATATATATATATATATATTTGCAAAAGATAAAGATAATTACTATTTTTTTCCTTTTTGTCATCTCTCGTATAATACTTTTTTTTTACGGAAAAAATAACTTTCTTTGTATAAGAAAGAAAAAAAAAACTATAGATAACTGTACTGTCCAAAATAGTAAAATAACACGTAGTCATCTTATAAAGATCACCGTACATGTGGACACCCTCCACATTAGCACTGCTACATTAATAGGTGCATATTCAGCCTCCAAGTGTCAACCCAAACAAACATGTCTGGGTTCCATGCCAACATCGCTACAGGAGCACAGACGTCAATCTTCTATAGGAGCACGAACACCAGCGATATTATCTCCTCACTAACAACATATCAGATATTTTAAGATATTCAAATAAGTGCAACCACCTTATCATATAATATCCCAACTAGTTATCTATTAATTGTTACTTATCTACAAGTAACAATATATCAATAAGGTACACATTATCTCCTATTCAAAATTAGATAACTGCCTGCTATTATCTGCTATTATCTTATCAACAGATTATCGACGCCCTAAGGCCCATACTCCACGCTATAAATACAACCACACAGGTTCTCTCTAAACCATCTCAGATTCACTCCAGTTAGTACTTGAATGAATTACTCAAGCTACTCATTCTCTACATCTTATACTGGGGTCTCACACTCAGTTATTCTTAACAATTGATGTACTTACTTGAGCGTTGGAGTGTTTTTCCTTTGTTTTGCAGGTCCCTCCTCTAAGCAAAGCCTACTCACTTCCCGGCGTTATAGGATTTGGAGTCCACTAAGGCCATGCTAGCCCATACGTGGAATTTCCAGATTTTGGTAATAACATTTGGCGCCCACCGTGGGGCCTAGTTAAAACTTACCCTGCTGCTTCACACCCTAGAAAAACATCGGCATACGTCTATGGTCAGTACACGCTCCAGCGTTAGACGTGACACCCCTGTCGATGCATCTAACCCCATACAAACTACCATGATGAATGCCGACACCATGCAGCAACTCCAGAACCGCATAGCGGAGATGGGGCGCAAATACCAGGAAGAGATTCAACAGTTGAAAGCTGACCGCGATCACCAGGAAGCCTGAATGAGACATCTTCGGGAGGATAGACACGCTCCCACCACTAGGGATGAACAAACGCAAGGAGAATCGCATCCTTAACAACCCCCGCAACCTCGACAACCTGGCGATCTTCCAAGAATCCGCAGTTTAACACAAGGCTACCAACCAGAGAGGCATAACACACGGCGTAACCCTCTTGTTGACCGCATTAGAGAAGTTAATGTTCCGTTCAATTGGAAACCTCTACATTTAGAGAGGTACGATGGCACCACCGACCCTAACGAGCATCCAGATGCCTTCCTATCACAGGCAAATCTTTATAAAAATAATGATGTCATGCTATGTCGGGTATCGCCTACTTCTCTAAAAGGGGCAATCCTAACGTGGTATGGCAGCCTTCCTGAAAGGTTCATCGACATATTCGACACCCTTGTCGAGAAATTCAGCGCTGCAATAACGACACTACGCCAAGCAGACGACGAACCTCTCTGCAGGTTCATGGAACAGTTTGGACAACTGACTGTTCACATTAGAAACCTCAATCCCAAGGTAGCACTACATTCCATGATGTTAGCCCTTCAACCTGGCAAATTCGTAGACAGTCTATGCAAGAAACTCCCTTCTAGCATGGATGAAATACGCGAAAGAGCCAAGGGCTACATTCAGATGGAAGAGATGTCGAAATTCAGAAACAAACCATGATAGGTTGGACAGAAGCGAGAGAAACACGAGATATCTAATCGATTCAACTCTCATAGGGCAGACAAAAAGCGAAAGCTGCACAGGCCTCAACTTCTCTCAAGAGCACCCAGGTTTGAGAAATATACTCCCCTGACGGTCAATCAAACCACCATCATGGATGAAGCCTTCAACATGGAGGTGCATGTGACTTTTCCAGGTCCTACAAAGTTAGGAAAAAAACCCTAATAAATATTGTTGCTACCATCGTGGCACAGGCCATAACACAGACGACTGTCTTACATTGAAAGCTAAGATAGAAGAACTTATCCAAGCTGGACATTTATCACGATATGTAAAGAGATCGGATAATTTTCCACGAGAAAACATACATGAAGGGCAATAGGGAGACCAATTCGGAAATAGAGACAGGGACAGAAGAAGAGACAACGCAGAAGACCGAGGGAGGCAACGACAACCGCAACCTAGACGCGAACGTCAACCCCCTCGTCAGCAAGAAGAGGAGCCCACTCAACATATTCGCAGTGTAATCCATACCATCGCTGGTGGCTTCTCATATGGAGGATCATCTAGCCAATCTCGAAAGAGACACTTGCACGCTATACGAGACATAGACAAACTATGTCAATATTCCTCCATTACGAAATCTACCTTCCATTATGTTCACCAATGCAGATTTTGAGGGAATCAATCCTGTCAACCAAGATGACCCTATGGTTGTTTCTCTCATAATCGCAAATTTCAAGGTGACAAAAGTACTCATTGATCAAGGAAGCGCCGCTGATGTTCTATACCTAAAGACTTTCCAGAAGCTAGAAATCTCGTCGAGCTCCATACAACCTTATCTAGATCCATTACTTGGCTTCGCAGGAGAAAGGGTAGAAACCCTGGGTTATGTTGACCTAATGACCACTTTTGGTCAGGGTTCTTTATCAAGGAGCTTTACTATCAGGTACCATATTGTAGATGCTGATACCTCCTACCTTGCCCTGATAAGTAGGAAAACATTGAATGAGTTGGGGGCTATCGTCTCTACCCCCCACTTGAAGATGAAATTTCCTACCATGACAGGGGAAATTGTTACCATAAAGGCAGATCAAAAGCAAGCCAGACAGTGTTACGTCGAAAGCCTTAAAATGGTACCATATCCTTGTTGAATTCAAAGGAAGCTGCAAGGAGATTGAACCAAGGTTGAAGACTTGATTTTGTTTTAGCTTTTTACAAGCTCAATCACTTGAAGGCATTTGTAATTTGTCTAAGTGGTTCAAGTTAAATGCCTTGTGATCTTTCATTAGCATGCGCATTCTCATGATCATGCATTCATGTTTTTAAATCTCAAAGAAATCAAATGGTTTTACAAAATGATAAGTTCTCAAGGCTTAGTTGTTTAAAAAGCAAGTCTTACTGCTTTAATCGATTACACAAGAAGTTTAATCGATTAAAGACATTCAAACTTTTTCTAGAAAAGCCTTGAAGAACAATTTAATTGATTACATGTTCGTTTTAATCAATTACATAGTGTTAAAAGAAAACCATGCATTGCTGACTTAATCGATTACCATTTCTTGTAATCGATTACATAGTCTATTTCTGGAAATCATGTCGTTTTGTGTTAATCGATTACCATGAATCGTAATCGATTACATAAATGTCTTGAACTTACATAGCTTGCTGCTTTAATCGATTACAGTATGGTTTAATCGATTATTTTGTTCATGAAACATTTCCAGAAAGCTGATGAACAGTTTAATCGATTATTTAGTCAATTTAATCGATTACTTTGGGCAATTTAATCGATTACACCTACAGATTAATCGATTACTGACAGTTAATTATGTTTTTTTATAAAGCTTGGTAAGTTTTTTTTCTTATAAATAGACATTGAGCAATTTACTCACAACAAGAGTGACTTACCAAAAAGTTTTTGAGTTTTTATAAGTGCCTAAATTCGTGTTTTACTCTGAATTCAAACATCATCTTGTGTGATCAAGATTTCTAAGTTTTTTTGAGAAGATGTTTTAGAAAAAGAAGGTTTTCAAGATTATGATTTTGAGAATTTGTTTCTTACAACCTGGAGAATGTGGTAACATCATTTCATTCATACATACATGAAAGATACCAGGTTGTGTTTATATTGAACCTATCTTTTTAATTGTTCTAAACAATTTCTATTGTATTGAAGTGTATCATTGTGTTTCTTTTTAAGCATGCTAGAGTAGGGTTCTCTAGAGGTTGAGATTCTGAATAGGGTTCTCAGTATCTTGGTGACTTGTATTCTAATAGGGTTTTAGAATCTGTATCTTTGTCTAGTGTTGATAAAGAGGTCACTTGTAAAAGATTCTTTGATATAGTAATTACTCTAACCTAGTGTTGGTTGGAAGCAACTGGATGTAGCCTCCATGGTTGAGAGGTGAACCAATATAAATTGGCGTGTTCTTTATTCTGATTCTGTTCATTTCTCATTGATTGGATTTAGGTGATGAAGAAATTATCAACAAGATTTACTTTCAGAAATTACTTGAATTCCAAGGGTGATTTTGGTTGAAAGAAAGATTTTGTATTTCAAAAGGTTTTTATGTGATACGTGATATTGCTTTGTCGAGAAGCATCAAAAACAATTTTACTAAGCTAATTCTGTAGCACAGAGCTTGATAGAGTGATTTTAGTTAAATTTTTATCTATCATTCTTAGCTTGTTTGACCTCTTTTGGACTTTTATTTTTCATTCTAATTCAGTTTTTGGCCTAGGCAAGTAAGTGGGCTTAATTGCTAATTGTAGCTCATTTTCGGATTTTTGCTCACTTAATGTATCTGACTTGTGCAGGGCCCATAGAGTGCTACCAATCTCAGAATGGAGCGTTCTAGGAGTCCCTGAAAGATAACAAAAAGATCTACAAGTTTACTAGAAATAGCCCGAGGCCAATTCTGTCATTTGGAGGTCATTTTAAGCTTTGAAGTTAGCACCTCTGCACTTGTAATTTTGGGCTGCGAATTTGATTTTCATGGTTGTAAATAGTAAATAATTAAATTGTTGGGTTTGTTTATGGTCCATTCCATTTTCAGAACTTAGTCACTATATGTATTAGTGACTTAGTGAATCTTGGACAGAACACTTTACAATTCAATAAAAATAACTTTTATTTTTCTTTCTTTTAGTTTTTAGGATCAAACTCTTGTTCTTTATTTTCTCTCATTTGTTCTTCATTGTTCTTCATCTTCTTCATTTTCATCTTGCTATCCTTCTATTTTACTGCACTCATTTCATGGGGCTTTCCTTGGTGATCATCATGGAAGGCTAAATCATTAATTAACCCAAGGATCTAACTCAAGCAAGAGAAGAATTGGAGTTCGGGTTTGGTATTTCAAATTCTATTTGAATGTTCACCTTCTTCTTCAATTTCTATTACGTTTTCATGATTATGACTGCATTTAGGATTGAAAGCGAGTTAGGATTATCGATTCATGTCCTAATTAAA
>PYAF01003483.1:108207-123005 GCA_007407185.1 Glycine tomentella | reverse complement strand
TTTCAATTAATTTAGGAGTAGAGTCGATTGAACTGCTTCTATTGAGATTGAATGAATGTTCATGATAGAATCAATTTATGAGAATGATGATGATTCAAATAGCTTGGGTTGGTGAATTGGATTGATGCTTTCTAATCTGTTTTACTTTACTCCTTGATAATCTTGTTAATTTTTGCATTGTTCTTTAATTTTAGTTTGTATTCTTGCATGTTTTACTTTACGCATACCAACTGTTTGAGAAAATCCCCACTTATTATTACCAATGATTTGAAGCTAGAAACATTTTGATCATGTCTCTGAGTCGACCTAGGTTAGCTCTGTGCTATAGAATTAGCTTCGTAAAATTGTTTTTGATGCGTCTCGACAAAGCATTATCAAAACTGGCGTCGTTGCCGGGGACACGGTTCATTGTGTGCTAGCTTTAATTCATTGCAATTAGTTCATAGAAGTAGTTTTAATTCTTGCATTTTTACGTTTTGTTGCACAACTACGCTTGTTACATGATTATGTGCTTGTGGTTGCTGCATTAGCTTTGTATTTGCCCATAAAAATAGAGAAAAACCCATAAAAATAGAGGGAAATCCATAAAAATAGAGAAAAACCCAGAAAAACAGAGCAGAATGCCCAGCTGGCGCTACCAGCATGACCATCCACGCTGATCACGCCCAGAATTCGAACCTAGGGGTCTCTGTTGATGTCCTGGCGCTGATCGCGCGGCTCCCACGCTAGTCGCGCCGCATGTTCGGCAATTTGATGCTGATCGCGCCAGGTCTGGCGCTAGTCACGCCACAGGTTCGGCAATTTGGCGCTGATCGCGCGGGCGTCCCGAACATTCCACGCTGATCGCACGAGCGTAAAAAAAAAGTCTAGAATTTCAAATTTTAGTTTTTGTATAAACTTTTTAGGGTTGTTTTTGTGCTTTTTATTAGCCTTTATGAGTTGCATTGTGTATGACTAGGTCCACATCAAGTGAATTCCATTCATTTGATCCTGAGATAGATAGGACATTTCATAGATTAAATAGACAAACTTTAGGTTAGATGACTTTGATAGTGTAGTTTTAGACAGTAGTGTAGCATTTTCTGACTTTGATTATGATTCTACTTCTACACATCTTGATATCATGGCTGATAACAACCTAACTCTTAAGGAGTTAGCTACACCTGATGTTGTTTACCAACCCTGGTGTATTCAATACCCTGAGATTGAGGTCAGTTATGAACTGAAGTCTGGACTGATCCATTTGCTTCCTAAGTTTCATGGACTTGCTGGTGAAGATCCACATAAACACCTTAAGGAGTTTCATGTGGTGTGTTCCACCATGCAACCACATGATGTTCATGAGGATTATGTCAAGATGAAAGCATTTCCTTTCTCTTTGGATGGTGTTGCTAAGGACTGGTTGTACCTTCAACCAGATCCTATCACCACTTGGACAGACATGAAGAGAAGATTCATGGAGAAATTCTTCCCTGCGTCTAGAACAGCATCCATCCGGAAGGAAATTTGTGGCATAAGGCAGTTTCTTCGAGAGTCTATGTATGAGTATTGGGAGAGATTCAACAAGCTGTGTGCTACCTGTCCTCACCATCAAATCAATGAGCAATTACTGATTCAGTATTTTTATGACGGATTAATGTGGATGGATAGAAGTATGATAGATGTAGCTAGTGGAGGCACTCTGATGGACAAGACCCCTCTTGATGCAAGGCAGTTGATTTCTAACATGGCAGCTAACTATCAACAATTTGGTGCTAGAGTTGCAACATCCAAGGTTGCAAATGAAGCTTCTGTTTCTATGGTTGCTGACAACCAGAGATTGGAGAACAAATTAACAGAGTTGACATCCCTTGTGAGGCAACTTGCCGTTGGTCCTGGTCCACAGCAACAGCAGCCCTTTAGACCTCCACAGCAGCCCTTCCAACCTGCCTCCACCAAATACCAACCTTCCCCATTCAGACAATAGCCAAAGTTCCAGCAAGCTGCACCTACACCTGCACAACCTGTGCAAGCCACTTCTGGACCTTCTTTAGAGGACTTGATGAAGCAGATGGCTACCACCAACCTTCAGTTTCAACAGAATGTCAGTGCTAACATCCAAGACCTCCAGACTCAGATTGGACAGTAAGCTACAACTGTCAACCAGATGCAACAGCAAGGTTCTGGCAACATTCCTGCACAACTAGTGATTAAGCCAGAGAATGTGAATGTCATTACCTTGAGGAGTGACAAGGAACTTCCAGATTCCACAGTTGTTAGTGCTAAATCAGATCCTGTAGAGGAGCATTCTGTTTTTCTTCTTGATATCATTGATGTTGCAGTAGATAGTGTAGATATTTTTGATTTACTTTCTGATTTTTCTTCTGAATTTTCTAACTTTGATCTTGGTTCTTGTAATTGTGTCTGTGATGAGTCTGTTGTTATGTGTAGTATTTGTGCGGAGATTTCCTCTGCACTTCACTCTAATTGCGTTGCAGGTACAAATACAGGTTTTGAGCATACTATCCCATTTCCCTCAGCCTCTACTCTTTCCTTAGAGCTGAAGTCACCACCTGAGCACCTCAAGTATGCATATTTAGATGATGCTCAGAAGCTTCCAATCATCATATCTAATAGTCTGTCAATGGAGCATGAAGAGAAGTTGATGCATGTTTTGAGAGACCACAAAAAGGCACCTGGATGGACACTTGCTGATCTTCTTGGAATTGATCCTCCCATCTGCATGCATCAAGAAAATTATGTTTGGGATGTGACTTGAACGACACTTTGGGAGTTTCCTTTTCCCTCCTTTTATTTGTTGTCTCTTTGTTTGCATTTCTTTGCATGCTCACATTGAGGACAATGTGCATTTCAAGTGGGGGGTGGAGGATTTCTAAAATCTGTTTCTTTCGTTGTTTTCTATTTTCTGTCTGTTTATGCTTTGTTGCTGTCTGTTTGTCAGTGTCTGTTGTTTTTTGTCTTCCGTTTGTCTATCTATATTCTATTTGTCTGTTTCAGTTTTTGAGTTTGTATGTTTTTTTTGTCTGTTTCTGCTGGATCTGTTTTGTTGATGTTTTTATTGAATTTAGGCACTTTTTCATGTTTTTCATAGGATTTCCAACTTGTATAAATTGTGAGAAATGTTAAAAAGTTGGTTGGATTGAGATGTTCATACTTGATGTGAATCATTGTTACAATTGTTGAAGTGATAAGTAGGCTTGAGAAATAGAATTTAAGATGAACCATGTGTGGTAGAATTGTGCCTTGTGAGTTTTTGAGCCTTTGTGGATATGCTCCTTCATGTGTGATTTCACCCTTGTGCTATATTACAATATGTTTTGCCTTGCCTCTTTTGACATTCCTTGTTGCACATGCTTTGATTGAGATGATTTAGGCCTTCTTTCTTTTAGCCACTAACCAAATAAACTTATCCTTGTGTTGATATCCATTGTCACCCTCTTTGAGCCTCTAGTCTTTTCTTTCTTGTTTAGCTCATTAAAAACTAAAAAAAAATGATGGAAAACCATGTTACCCTAGCTTTAGGGAGAAAAGGGGCTTTGGAATTGTTTTGGGAATGGGTTTCAAACAAGTGTGAGGTGTTTGTCTTTTGTTTTGTTTGAAAGAAAAGAAAAGAAAAGAGAAAAGAAAGAGTTCAAATAGCAAAAGTCCAAAGAAAAGAGAAAAAAAAATTGTGTATAAGCAAAGAAAAAGAAGTTCAAGCAAAGAAAAAGAAATATGCAATAAAAGTTGTTATAGTTCATTTTCATTCTTGTAAATTCTTTTAAATTTCATCTTATTGCTTCTACCCTTCTTTTATCTTGTTGGCTTACTCCCCATTGTCCCTCTTTTCTCTTAAGTTTTAGCCTAAATATCATTTTCTTATCCACCTTTTCCTAAGCCATTCATTACAAGCTAATAAAGTCATTTTGATCTTTTGATGCATGTGTATTTCAAGTTGAATGAATGAGAGACTTGTCAATGCTTGGATGTGCTAGTTACATGTGGTGTTTGAGTGTAAATACAAGTCATACACATCATGTGAGGTTGAGTGCCACCCTTTGAGAGAATTCTATCACCTTGGTGCATTCTTAATCCTAAGCTTAACTACTTTTTCACTTTACACTTTGTGATCATGTTTTCATGGATTGTTTGTTACCTCAATATTATTCTTCCATCTTTCCATCTCTCTCACTTTTGAGCATTTATGTGATCCATTGAAAAATATGTGTGCCTTGTTCATACCCTTTCTTTAAATTTTTGGTCTACTTTAGTTTGAATTTTTCTCTTAGTCTTTCTTTTAGTTTTGCCCAGGAGTGCAAATGTTCAAGGGTGGGGTATTTTGATAGAGTGATTTTAGTTAAATTTTTTGTCTATCATTCTTAGCTTGTTTGACCTCTTTTGGACTTTTATTTTTCCATTCTAATTCAGTTTTTGGCCTAGGCAAGTAAATGGGCTTAATTGCTAATTGTAGCGTATTTTCGGATTTTTGCTCACTTAACGTATCTGACTTGTGCAGGGACTATAGAGTTCTGCCAATCTCTGAATGGAGCATTCTAGGAGTCCCTGGAAAGATAACAAAAAGATCTACAAGTTTACTAGAAATAGCCCGAGGCCAATTCTATCATTTGGAGGTCATTTTAAGCTTCGAAGTTATCACCTCTGCACTTGTAATTTTGGGCTGCGAATTTGATTTTCATGGTTGTAAATAGTAAATAATTAGATTGTTGGATTTGTTTATGGCCCATTCCATTTTCAGAACTTAGTCACTACATGTATTAGTGACTTAGTGAAACTTGGACAAAACACTTTACAATTCAATAAAAACAGCTTTTATTTTTCTTTTTTTTAGTTTTTAGGATCAAACTCTTGTTTTTTATTTTCTCTCATTTGTTCTTCATTGTTCTTCATCTTCTTCATTTTCATCTTGCTATCCTTCTATTTTACTGCACTCATTTCATGGGGCTTACCTTGGTGATCATCATGGAAGTCTAAATCATTAATCAATCCAAGGATCTAACTCAAGCAAGAGAAGAATTGGAGTTCTGGTTTGGTATTTCAAATTCTATTTGAATGTTCACCTTCTTTTTCAATTTCTATTATGTTTTCATGATTATGACTGCATTTAGGATTGAAAGCGAGTTAGGATTATCGATTCATGTCCTAATTTCGAATGATAATCACAAGATTAATTGAATGATATTTCAGTTAGGGTTGTGGTTTCAATTAATTTAGGAGTAGAGTCGATTGAACTGCTTCTATTGAGATTGAATGAATGTTCATGATAGAATCAATTTATGAGAATGATGATGATTCAAATAGCTTGGGTTGGTGAATTGGATTGATGCTTTCTAATCTGTTTTACTTTACTCCTTGATAATCTTGTTAATTTTTGCATTGTTCTTTAATTTTAGTTTGTATTCTTGCATGTTTTACTTTACGCATACCAACTGTTTGAGAAAATCCCCCCTTATTATTACCAATGATTTGAAGCTAGAACCATATTGATCGTGTCTCTGAGTCGACCTAGGTTAGCTCTGTGCTACAGAATTAGCTTAGTAAAATTGTTTTTGATGCGTCTCGACAAAGCATTATCAGAGCTAACCTAGGTCGACTCAGAGACACGATCAATATGGTTCTAGCTTCAAATCATTGGTAATAATAAGGGAAGGATTTTGTCAAACAACTGGTATGCGTAAAGTAAAACATGCAAGAACACAAACTCAAATTAAAGAACAATGCAAAAATTAACAAGATTATCAAGTAGTAAAGTAAAACAGATTAGAAAGCATCAATCAAAGTCACTAACCTAAGCTATTTGAATCATCATCATTCCCATAAGTTGATTCTAACATGAACATTCATTCAATCTCAATAGAAGTAGTTCAATCGATTCTACTCCTAAATTGATTGAAACCACACAACCCTAACTGAAATATCATTCAATTAATCTTGTGATTATCATTTGAAATTAAGACATGAATCCATAATCCTAATTCACTTTCAATCCTAAATGCTTTCATAATCATGAAAACATAATAGAAATTGAAGAAGAAGGTGAACATTCAAGTAGAATTCGAAATACCGAACCGGAACTCCAATTCTTCTCTTGCTTGAGTTAGATCCTTGGATTGATTAATAATTTAGCCTTCCATGATGATCACCAAGGAAAGTCCCATGAAATGAGTGCAGTAAATTAGAAGGATAGCAAGATGAAAATGAAGAACAAATGAGAGAAAATAAAGAACAAGAGTTTGATCCTAAAAACTAAAAGAAAGAAAAATAAAACTTGTTTATTGAAATATAAAGTGTGCTGTCCAACTTTTCACTAAAGTCACTAATATATTAGTGACTAAGTTCTGAAAGTAGAATGGGCCATAAACAAATCCAACAATCTAATTATTTACTATTTACAACCATGAAAGTCAAATTCGCAGCCCAAAATTACAAGGGCAGAGGTACTAACTTTGAAGCTCAAAATGACCCTCAAGATGACAGAATTGACCTCAGGCTATTTCTAGCGAACTTCTATATCTTTTCGCTGTCTTTCCAGGGACTCCTAGAACGCTTCATTCGGAGATCAGTAGCACTCTATAGGTCCTATACAAGTCAGATACGTTAAGTGAGCAAAAATTCGAAAATACGCTACAATTAGCAATTAAGCTCACTTACTTGCCTAGGCCAAAAATTGAATTGGAATGGAAAAATAAAAGTCCAAAAGAGGTCAAACAAGCTAAGAATGATAGACAAAAATCTAACTAAAATCATTCTATCAATACGATCCATCTTACATATTCCGCAAATAGTTTTGAATAAAATTTTAAATCCTTGATATAAACCAATTCATCCCCCCTCTTGGTTTGTTTGATTAGCGTTCATTGTATTTTCAATCCTCCCAATAGACAGTCAGGCAGACATCGTACCACTTCAGGGGGTACCACCCAGGTAATGAATATAGACAGAGAGTTTACTCCTTATAGATTGACAGTGTACACAGCTCACCATGATGAAGCCTTCAACGTGGATCCATGCGATAATAATATTGAAAAAGGACCAAAACCGATCGAAGAGCTAGTCAAGTTGCAACTCGGGCCCAAACCCGGACAGTGCACTCAACTTAGCAAAAAGCTTACCAATCATGAGTATAGACACATAGCAGATGTGATCTGCAAAGATGCATCCCTATTCGCCTGGCAGCCATCTGACATGCCAGGTATTATTCCTAAAGTCATCTGTCACAAACTGGCCATATGTCCACAAGCCAAGCTGATTGCACAAAAAAGCGAAATATGGGTGAAGAAAGACGAAAGGTCGTAAAAAAAGAGGTAGACAAGCTGCTTAAAGCTAACTTTATTAGAGAAGTCAGGTACTCTACCTGGCTCGCCAACGTTGTCATGGTCAAAAAAGCAAGTACAAAGTGGCGTATATGCACAGATTTCCCAGACCTTAACAAGGCGTGTCCGAAGGACGCATATCCACTACCCAACATCGACAGACTAGTAGATGGAGCGTCCAGATTTCATATCTTAAGCTTCCTGGACGCATATTTTAGTTATAATCAAATTAGAATGTATGCTCCGGATGAAGAAAAGACGGTATTCATTACTAAAGATGCCAACTATTGCTACAGAGTCATGCCCTTTGGCCTCAAGAATGTAGGAGCTACATATTAGCGACTAATGGACCGAGTATTCAAAAAGCAGATCGGACGCAACATTGAGGTCTACGTAGACGACATGGTTGTCAAATCTCAAAGCGTAGCCCAACATGTGGCAGACCTCGAGGAAATATTCAGAGAAGTTCAGAAGTATGATATGCGTCTGAAAAATGCATATTCGGGGTTGGCAGCGGCAAGTTTCTTGGCTACATGATCACACATCGAGGAATCAAAGTCAACCCGGACAAATGCTCAGCCATCCTACAGATGCATAGCCCGGCCAACATCAACGAAGTTCAGAAATTGAATGGAAGATTAGTGGCCTTATCAAGATTCCTTCCGAAACTTGCCGAGAAAGCTAAGGCTTTCTACAAGTTGCTCAGCAAGACAGAGTCATTCTTATGGAATGACACCTGCGAGCAAGCATTCGAGGATTTCAAAAAGACAATAGCTGCGCCACCTGTCTTGAGCCGACCTCGACAGGTAGCACCATTGCTTTTATACCGCTCATTTGCGGATGAAGCTATCACCTTGACACTCGTCCAAGAAGAAGGGAAACATCAATTCCCTATCTATTACACTAGTCGCATGTTACATGATGCCTATAAGCGCTATCAGATGATTGAAAAAATAGCCTTGGCACTAATCACCTCTACTAGACGCCTTCGACCTTATTTCCAAAGCCACCAAGTGATAGTTAAGACTAACTATCCAATAAAACATGTAGTGCAGAAACTAGAACTAGCAGGCAAGATGGTAGCATGGTCAGTCAAACTGTTGGAATTCGACATTCGATATGAACCGCGCGGCCCCATGAAGATAGAATTCATGGTGGATTTCCTAGCAGAATTTGCAGGAAACAATATATCCACCCAGACTGGTGGAATCTTTACATGGACGGAGCATCCAACGTACAAGGAAGCAGAGTAGGTATTATACTTGAAGGACCCAATAATATCTCATTAGAGCAAGCTCTCAAGCTCAACTTTAAAGCTTCAAACAATCAAGCCAAGTATGAAACACTTATAGCAGGACTCAAACTTGCAAAAGAGGTAGGGGCTTAATGTTTAAGATGCTACTCCGACTCACAGCTCATCCAGGGTCAGATATCAGACAAATATCATACTAAAGAGGCCATACTCCTCCAATATTATCATCTAGCCAAAACACTCATTGACAACTTTGACTGTTTTGAGATGTATCACATACCTCGAGAGAGTAATACTAGGGCCGACTTGCTATCCAAACTAGCCAGTACCAAAAAGACCGGACACCTCAAAACCATCATCCAACAAACACTCCAAAAACCCACCATTGACACCCCAGAGGTAATGGCTGTTGAATTGGAGGAGATCAATTGGATGACACCCGACAGAGACTTTCTCATGAAGGGAATGCTCCCAACAGATGAAAATGAGGCCTGATGTCTGAAGAGGAAAGCCAATTACTATGTCATCATTGATAATGAGTTATTCAAAAGAGGACTGACAACACCTCTACTCAAATGCCTGGACAACTTACAGGCTGACTACGTCCTGAGAGAGCTCCATGAAGGGATTTGCGGACTCCACACAAGAGAACGCTCCCTAGCCACTAAAGTAGTACAAGCAGGACGCTATTGGCCAACCCTCAGGAGGGACGCCTTCGAGTTTGCACGTAAATGCAAAAGGTGTCAGGAGTTTGTGGACATCTTACGGATTCCCCCTGACAACCTTCATACTATTTCTTCTCCATGGCCCTTTGCTATGTGGGGCATGGACATCTTGGGACCATTTCCTAGAGCTTCAGGGATGATCAAGTTCTTACTGGTGGCAATCTTGGGACCATTGCACACCTCAAAGCACTACAAAGGAAACCCTTTTTCGCCTCACGTATGGTACTGATGCTATGATACCCGTTGAGCTAGGGGAACCTTCATCAAGAAGGATACTTTTTTAGGACCAGTGCAACGAGGACAACATGAGAGTTGAACTAGAGACTACCGAAGAACTCAGAGACATAGCAAGAATCAAAGAAGGGGTGGTCAAGCTCCGTAGGACACGAAGATAGAACTCCAAAGTTCAACCTTGAAATTTCCAACCAAGCGACCTAGTCTGGCGTGTCCGGGGTGAAGCCCGAAAGGATCCCCATGGAGGGAAGCTTGGACCAAACTGGGAAGGCCCGTTCAGAGTAATCACCAACCTAGACAACGACACCTACAAGCTATAGGAACTTAATGGTAAAGACATTCCAAGAACTTGGAATGCTACCCATTTGAAGTTCTACTTCAACTAAAAAGATCAAGGTCGGACGGCGTACTCTTTTTCCTATTCAAGTCCTTTTTTCCCAATTAGGATTTTCACTTGAAAGGTTTTAATGAGGCTCATCCGATGAATAAAGGAGGGAATATGTGCATTAAAAGCTACATTAATAAAACATATATCCTTTATCCTATAACTTACATCAATCCTTTATCCTTTATCCTTTAACCATAGCCAGATCATTCTCCCAAGTCCAGCTTCGACAAAAACTCAGGATCATGTCCGGGTATTTGCTAGGGTCCAACCTTGACAAACTCAGCAAAAATCTAGGGCGAACGCGTCCTAGTACTCTACAAAGGTTCATAATCCTAGGCTCTAGTAGGCCGAAAAGGCTCATAAACCCGAGTCTTGGTAGACCTCAAAAGCCCAAGATTTGTCTTAGCTCGAAGACGTTTAGGTTGTAAAATCCTAGGTACTCCTAGGTGGACTTAACATGAAGACTATTAGGTTGTAAAATCCTAGGTATTCTCCTAGGTGGACCTAATACAAGACCCAAGGTAAATCCTTGGAAGAAGATTTGTAATTCCCATTATGGGGTAAATCTTAAAAGGTTCGTAATTCCCATTACGGGGTAGACCTTAAAAGGTTCGTAATTCCCATTGTGGGGTAGACCTTATCGAAGACCAAAAGGTTCGTAATTCCCATTACGGGGTAGACCTTAAAAGGTTCGTAATTCCCGTTGTAGGGTAGACCTTACTGAAGACCAAAAGATTCGTAATTCCCATTACGGGGTAGACTTTAAAAGGTTCGTAATTCCCGTTGTGGGGTAGACCTTACCGAAGACCAAAAATCCAAGACCCAAGGTAAATCCTTGGAAGAAGATTCGTAATTTTCATTACGGGGTAGATCTTAAAAGGTTCGTAATTCCGATTACGGGGTAGACCTTAAAAGGTTCGTAATTCCCGTTGTGGGGTAGACCTTACTAAAGACCAAAAGTACAAGGTTCATAAACCCAAGCTCTGGTAGACCTTCAAGGTTCATAAACCCAAGCCTTGGTCGACTTTCATAAACCCAAGCTCTGGTAGACCGTCAAGGTTCACAAACCCAAGCCTTGGTCGACCTCTAAAAACCCAGGATGGAGGCATCACTGGTACATCTACAACGACACAGAGAACCCATGATCAGCTCTCCAAACAACCAACCAAGACTACATCTGGGTAAATCTCTACAAAATCCAGCCTGGACAATTCTACCGATACCAACACCGACAAAACATGAGGTACAACTATAACTACTCTCAGCATATGTTATCATATTATGTCGTTGCAGGAACAAAAGTTCTCAAGAACATAAAGACCAAGACATATACTTGGCACGAAGACCAGGATCCACCCTAGGCCTCCTAAAATCCAAGAAAACTCTCTTGGTATCAATACACACTATGGAATCCTAATATGGAGAACCATAACAGTCAGCAGATGTTGACAAGAATTAACATTGACCCGCACGGTTATCAACAACTCTTGATAACCCATAACTCTCAAAACTTGAGATCAGTCTGCGGTCAACCTCGTTTTCACCGACTTATCCACTAAGGAAACACGAGGTATTCCAAGCTTTACTTTGATGATTTCAATGCTCACAAATTCTATTGATGCAGGAATACGAGCCATAAAGAAACATCTTTGATATAAATGTCCAAGGTCATCTTGGCATGATAAACCCCAAAAAAAAGTATTCTGGGTACTCTAACTACTATGAGACCTCGACATACAGTACCATAGGACCATTTTATTTTGCAGGAATATTTGTCTAAGGTTCACCCTCGACATATCAGCAACATTTAGAGCATATGGTGGGAACCTCGACAAAAGAGTCCACCCTCAACAATGCAAATTCAAGAAACAATCTTGAAGTCCATGGTCAACCCTCGACATTTCCAAAGCCTAAGATACACTCTTAGCACATACTGGAAGCGGGAACCTCGACAAGCAAGACTACAAACTTAGTCACTTGCGAACGCAGGAATCCAACAACAGTACAAGAATCACGCTTAACACTACAGATCCAAGTTATACTCTTGGCAAATCATTGGCTCATAAGTCTCAGGAAGCAAAATGGGACATTTTCAATTACAGGGCCTTAATGTTTACAAAACACACGTCGAGCAGATTATGGGTTATAAACGCAGGAGAAATCAGATCAGAAGATAGCATACAACAAAAGAAGACACAAAAGAGTCAAAGCAAAAGGAGTATTTTCATTAAAATTGTTAAAGCTTTACAATGCCTTTACGACTAAAAAGCAAAGACAAAATCAACAGAAGCATAAATAAAAGCAGCCTAAACATCAGCTGCGTCACTAGCTGTTTCCTCAGCGGAACCAAGCTCTTCCTCATCAACCAAGGCACCATCCTTCACATCCTTGAAGGGATCAAACTGACCCAAGTCAAGGTCTTTGGCAAAGAGGCCAGCTTGGCGTACCGCCTTGAAGAAGCCTTTCTGGTGTTGCTTCACTGCTTCTCGCTTGAAAATTTTCAACTCCTCATTAAGCTTTTTGCTGATAGTCATTTCAGCAGAAAGCTCAATTTGAGCTTCCTTCAGCCTTTCCTCTAGGCTTGCCACCTTCTCAGCCAACTCTATCTCGGCAGCAAGTCCATCCTCGACATCTTTTAACTTCACCTCCAACTCGACCACCTTCTTCACCCGCTCATCCTTCTCATTTACAGCGTTAGCAATAGCTGATATGCCACAAGCAATCAATTCATCACCATCAAGCCGAGTCCATAACAACTTGGACAAAGCTTCACTAGTCAAGTAGACAATTGATGGTTACACTTAATCATTTCAACTAGTGCCACTACGGCCCTGTTCAACCTATTACGCTCCAACTGCAAGGCACCACAAATAGTGCCCTTCAGCTTGTTGTGTTCCTGTTCCAAGGAAGCAACCTTGCTCATAGCCTCTTGATGCACTTGTCGATGTTCTATTATGATGGCATGGCCCCTATGCAGAAAAAGTTCGGCAGCATCACGTGAACGATGGGTGCCTACCGACCTAATCAAGTTCCTATCAAAGGGGGTCGGTAGCCCTCGATCAAGCATGTGCCCGACACTCCACAAAGAGTCAACCTCCCTTGAAGCACTCAAAAACTTTATAGGAGTGACAAAACGAGCAACAGGTGGCAACATTGCAGATGAAGGAGGCGAGAAAGGAGAAGGGGTAGCAAAAGCAGGAGAAGCTGGTCGAGAAGCGGGCGGAGTAAGAGTAGCAGCAACATGAGGAGCAGTAGGAGAAGCAATGATAGCAACAGGCGCCGGAGCCCGAACAGGTACCGGAGCCCAGATAGGTGTAGGAGCCCGAACAGATGTCGAAGCCCGGACAGGTGCTGGAGCCCGAACAGGTGTATGAGCCCGGATAAGAGGAGGAGAAATAGGCAGAAGCCCGACAGCCTCCCTTGTGACACGCAAGCTACGATGAGCATAAGTTGCCCGAGATTTCTTACGCCCAGATGTCCCAGCACCCTCATCTCTTTTCCGCTTTGGCAACTCAAAAGGAGAGGGGCTGGGGAAAGCAGTAGCAACTTCAAAAGGATCAACCCAGACAGTAGGTCGACCCCCTTCTTCAGTTGGGGGGGAATAGGGTTAGCACAACATTGCCACCATATTCTTCACTAATGGCCTTCACTGGAAGTCACCCATAATAGCTACAAAAAACACAAAATATGCAAGTGTCAGGGTTTATGCATCAGAAAACAAAGAGGGAATAAAGAAAATTACCATCCAGTGCGGCAGCAGGGTCATCAACTGAAGAAAGTGACAAAATGGCACGAGCATCCAAGGAGCTTGACAATAGCTCTAGAATTGCCCTGCCCGACCTCTTTACTAAACTCAAAAGATCCTCATCAAATGATCGAAATTTGGTAGGGGCAGATTGCCAATAAAAGGGGAAACGAGCATCCCCACTTTGATTATGCATCAAAGGCACACCATCTGCCACCTTGCCACTCTCACGAATTTTGAAGAAATGATCTTTAAAACGACCAAAAACATTAGTGTCTACCTCAAACAGTTTCTTGGAAACACTGTGTAAGGAGACCCAACTAACTTTTCCAGACAACTTAGTCTAGAAATAAAATAGGAAGACTTGAGCACTCAGGCAAATGCTCAAGTGAGAACATAAGACTTCAAAAGCCAACACCACTGCCCAGCTATTGGGGTGGAGTTGGGAAGGAGCTACGTTTAGGAAATCTAGCAAAGCACACTGGAAAGAAGAAAAGGGAAGCAGAGGCCCTAGAACCTCAAAAAGGCAGCGATACATAAAAAAGAACAGTGGAGCTCTCAGTGTCGCCCTCATAAAGGGAAATTCGTCTTCCCCATAAGCCTCGACAATCAGCTTGTTGGAGTCCTCAAGAGTTGTCAGGCGAATTTGCTGGCACATGACATTGATGCTGGTAGGAGTGGTAAGGGAAGACTTATATTTCAAAACATCTTCCCTCACCCACCCGAAACCAGCCACCACCGGAGCAGGAATTAGCGATCCTGCACTATGGCTACAACGCCCATGAGAAGAAGCCCTAACACTCCTCACATCGGCAGGCTCTACCCTTTTAGAAGCAGAAGCAAGGGGGCGAATCGTAAGTGACAGAGGCTCGTTAACCCTAGGGGTAGCAGAAGCCCTCACCTGCCGAACGGGACGAGAAGTCCATTCGCCAACTTGGCAGGAACTGTAAGGACCCTGAGATCTGGCACGGATGGCGTCAGGCATGGCGCGGGTAATGCCTGGTATTTTAAGCATGTGATTAAGCCTAGATTAAGGCCATGATTAAGGATAATGAATATGCTTAAGAATATCCAGAGAAATAGGCAGTTGCTGCCATGCGGCGCGACCCACGTGGGCTATGGCGCGACACGCGCCATATGTGTA
>PYAF01003483.1:96663-108107 GCA_007407185.1 Glycine tomentella | reverse complement strand
GCCTATATAGTTGTTGATGTTTTATCTGGATCAGCATATGGCTTGTTTTATGTTCTTTGTTATGTGGTTTTTATATTCCGTGCATAATGTAATCAAGATAAACGATTCTATCGCTTCCGCACCGCGCTTGCTAAACGCTTATAGCGTGTTATGTATATCATTGATGATAACATGCCGGAGACGTCCGGGGTGTTACAGGAACGGGTCCTCCTCCTAGAAGAAAAGGACCCTTCAGAAGCATCTCCATGAGTATCCTTCTTGGAGGAGTCACCAATGGAGATCACATCGCGCATAATGCGCTGCTCAACAGAGCCTCCAGAATAACTACCCTCCATACCTAAAGCAGAATCGAAAATGGGTGACTCAGACATTTTGAGAGAAAAGGGACACTCTAGCAAGAAGAAGAATGAAGAAAAAGATTCAGGAGAGCAAGGACACAAGTGAAATGGAAATGGCGAAATCTCATCTACTTAAAGAGGAAGGAAACTCGACGGTTACTGGCGGGATTTCAAAACATCCCCTAGAAGCCCGCGTCATGATTGACAACACTCACCCACTACCGCACAATCTCCAAAAACATTGTCACTCCTCAAGTGACACGTGTGCATGGGTAAGGGACGTGGGCGGCACACTACTACTAGCATTAATGAAGGCACAAACCCCGTTTCCAAAGATCACATCAAACAGTCACAATTTGGCAGAAATTCATCAACAACGACGCCTCATCTACCTGCCAAATTCAGACTTATCCAATAAAGTAGAAAAGTCTACATTGGGAAGTCTAACATTCACAACCTGGACAACTTTGTCCAGATTCAGGTTCATAAATCCAAAATAAAAAAATAAAATTTTTGGTCGACCTATGAAGTTGTCAACCTTGACACACCCTATCTACACTCGGGGGCTGACAATACTCATTATACTACTGACATCGGACACTATGCATCAATGCTCTTTCACCCTCTTTCGCCCATAAATTGGCTCAGAGGCTGGGGGCTTGTGTACAGTCCAAAATAGTAAAATGACACGTGGTCATCTCATAAAGATCATCGTACATGTGGACATCCTCCACGTCAGCACCGCTACATTAATAGGTGCTTATTCAGCCTCCAAGTGTCAACCCAGACAAACATGTCCAGGTTCCATGCCAACATCGCTATAGGAGCACGAACGTCAACCTTCTACAGGAGCATGGACACCAGCAATATTATCTACTCACTAATTAACAGCATATCAGATATGCCAGAATATTCAAATAGGTGCAACCACCTTATCATATAATATCCCAACAAGTTATATACTAATTGTTACTTATTTACAAGTAACAATATATCAATAAGGTACACATTATCTCCTATTCGAAATTAGATAACTGCCTGCTATTATCTTATCAATAGATTATCGACGGCTCAAGGCCCATACTTCACGCTATAAATATAACCACACATGTTCTCTCTAAACCATCTCAGATTCACTCCAGTCAGTACTTGAATGCATTACTCAAGCTACTCATTCTCTATATCTTATACTGGGTTCTCACACTCAGTTATTCTTTAACAATTGATGTACTTACTTGAGCATCAGAGTGTTTTTCCTTTGTTTTGCAGGTCTCTCCTCTAAACAAAGTCTACTCACTTCCCGGCGTTACAGAATTTGGAATCCACTAAGACCACGCTAGTCCATACGTGAAATTTCCAAATTTTGATAAAAACATTTACCAGATAAAAAGTTTTGTACACTATAAGAAATAATAACATAATTGATTTCTAGTTATAAAATTATCTTCGAGATAAAAAATAATTTTGCCAAGACCTTTAATTTTACGTTAATCATGCACTAACACCTTTTCAATTATAAACTAAACAAACATACATTAAAAACGTGTTTCATAACACTAAGTTTTTCGTTAAATGATACAACTTCAATTTATTGATCTCACTTTAGAACATATTTAAAAATTAGGTGGAAATTACTCTTCAGGCAAAAGTATTTTTTGTTAAAGAATAAAACCATTATTTGTATTTAAACGGGCGTCATAACAATTTCGTATGTAAAGGACGTGGTTATTACCTCCACCAGTTCATTATTCAACCAAACGGGCGCCTCTATAAATGGTGGTCGTACAAAATTCCATGAAACCTCGTATCGCGCTAACCACCATCAATTCAACCCAAAACCCTTCATAGCTGAAACCCTCCCATCATCTCGGGTTGGTTGTTCAACCCTCAAACCCCTGCCTTGCCTCACAGGTTGGGGTTGCATTGTGATCATCACACGTGACGTGGCACTCCCCTATTGGCACACGTCACTTGACAAACCCCCTTCCCGGTTGTCCCCAAACCCAATCCACATGACCCAACCCACACACCATATATCAACTACACTCCCACCTTAACTTCCCCGAACTATCGTTGTTCTTCTTCCAATTCCAACACCAACAACATTAGTAAGTAACAAATTAACAACAACAACAGAGAGAGATAGAATGACAACGACAACAATGAATAACGGCGTTAGTCAAGAATCGAGCGTGCTCCTCGATTTGGCGTCCCACGTCAACCGCTTCGCCTTCGATTCCTTCCGTTCCGACAGCAACAAAACCCTTCTCTCCAATTTCTTGCACTTCAATAACAACACAAGAACCGGAGCAGCAGCAGCGAAACGCGGCGTTTCGCTGGGGTTGAAGGTTGGGGGAGCGAGTGTTTGGTTCAGGAACATTCTCAACGACTTCAACAGAGCCGTTAGGTTTCATTGCGAGAAGATCCCGATTGGGTTCGCCTCTCTTCGCGTCGGTGACAGTGGCGACGGTGGTGATGGTAACGCGAACGGCGAGGGGAATGGGGTTAGAGTGGATGAGTGTGGCGGTGTGGAGAATGAAGGGTTTAGAGGGAATGGTGTGGAGGGTGAGAAACCTAAAAAAGTTTTGATTTTGATGAGTGACACTGGTGGGGGGCATCGAGCTTCCGCTGAAGCTATCAAAGCTGCTTTCTATCAAGAATTTGGAGATGATTATCAGGTTTGCTTTGCTTCTTTTTTTTAACCTTTTTTTTGCGTAAGGGGAATAATAGAAGAAGATTTTTTTTTTTTTCACATTAAAAAGTAGGGGAAATTAGTGATGGTTTATTTTACTAAAAAAAATTATTGAAATAAGTTAAACAGAGTTTATATGAGTATCACTGAGCTCTCATGAATCAATTGATTTACTTGACTAGTAGTCGCGAATTTGAGTCATGATAATAATTCATTTAAATACTTGAAAAAAGAGTTTGATTGCTTACAATGATTCTGCCTGACTCGAGTAAGATTGCTCCCACAGAGGATACATTTGATTTCGAAAAAAAAGCCAAGAGTTAATGAGTTATATGTCATTTTTATAAGCTCGGATAAGGGTTCTAGAAGCTCTTCCAAACACCCCCTAAATTGTAAGTCAATGATGATAATTTTAGGAATGGGTTGGATATTTACTTTTTCTAAGGTTGTTACGGGAAGTTATAAAAAGAGCTTATATGAGTACCAACCATTTGGATCAACTGATACGGGGTTGTTATTTAGCTTAACGAGTGTTCTAAATTTGAGCTCTGGATACGCAACTGTATCAAATACTCAGAAGAAGAATTTTTCCGTTTATAGTGATTCTACATGGCTCAAGTAGGACTTCCTCCTGTGGAAGATACCTGTGGTTTCAAACAAAAAAATAGAGTTTGAGCCATGTCATTTTCATAACCTCAAATAAGTTGTCTTCAAGCTCTTCCAAGCACCACCCCCTCATTGAAAGTTCATGATGATAATTTTAAGACTGGATTGGATATTTACTTGTTTAAGGTGATCAGAAGTTATAGGTAATCAAATGAATGGGTGTGTGGTTGAATGTGTTTTTTTTGTTGGGTTGTGTTCTCAGTTTGGAGTTCATGGTACAGGTTTTCGTTACTGATTTGTGGGCTGATCACACGCCTTGGCCATTCAACCAACTTCCCAGGAGCTATAGCTTTTTGGTGAAACATGGGCCGTTGTGGAAGATGACCTACTATGGAACTGCCCCACGTGTAGTGCATCAGTCTAATTTTGCTGCAACTGGAACTTTCATAGCTCGGTGAGGATTTGGTTGCCTTCATGCAACTATACCTGTTCTTATTTTTTGACAAATAGTGATAGTCCATGCTCCAGGCATATACTGCTATAGCATTCTCCCTCTCTTTCTAGTTGGAAGTTTTCTTTTGATCATTAAAGATATAAGTTATATCAGAATAGTTTCATTATTTTTATGGACTGGGTTTCTAGTTGTGGGAATAATTTTTTTGCTTATATTTATTTGGTACATGTATTTCTGTTTCTATATACAGAAAATTGAGTTAAAGCATAATTTTATATTACTTGATTTCTTAAAATAAAAAGGATAGCATGGTAATTTGGTAGTATTTCAGTGTGATTCGTATTTGATATTTATGCTCTACAAATGTATAATTGTTAATATTCTGCAACAATTGCCCTATGATCGCAGCTTGCAATGTTTGTTGTGCATTGTGTTAATATTAGACAAAACTTATTGACTTTTTCTGCATTCCATGGTTCAGAAAATACTTTCTTGTGCATGTGTATCTCTTCTCAAATACAATGTAACATCACATGTCATAGTTAAAATATCTTTTTCTCTTTTTACAGCGAGGTTGCTAAAGGCCTAATGAAATATCAGCCAGATATAATAATCAGTGTGCATCCACTGATGCAGCACGTTCCACTTCGAATTTTAAGGTCAAAGGGTCTTTTAAAGAAGATTGTTTTTACTACAGTTATCACAGATTTAAGCACATGCCATCCAACATGGTTAGTTTTCTTTATTTTTGTTTTTATTTCGTTTTCAAAAATCATACAATTGTCTTATTTTGACATCTTATTTCTTGTTTTCTTTAGGTTTCATAAGCTTGTAACTAGATGCTATTGTCCTACAACAGATGTTGCGCAAAGGGCATTGAAAGCTGGACTGCAGCAATCTCAAATAAAGATTTTTGGTCTACCTGTCCGACCTTCCTTTGTTAAGCCTGTCCGGCCAAAGGTATGTAATATTCTTATAGTTATAGCCATTACTTGAATTATTCGCAACTTTACTTACAATTCTGGAATTGGAATACAACATGCTGTGCTATATATATTATTCCCAAACAAATGTCAGTGGATTGTTTGAATTTGTGTAATAGGATAATAGGAATAGTGTAGCCTCAATTAGGAGAAGTAATTTATTTTTAGGTTTTTCAAGTTATTTTGAGTAAATTATAGCCACTTATGTCAATAGTGCTCACTTGTGCTAATGGTTGCCTGTAAACAATAATTTCTTTCCTTGTCAGCATATGAAAAAGTGAATGGTGGCGTTTAAACAATAATCAAATATGAAATGGGAAATAGTATAATGCTAAAATTAACAGCTTAGGTGTTTGTTCTATGTTCTGATTTTATGACTGCAGGCTGTATTCAAGTATTGTAACTTTTGGTTTGTATATGTCACAACAGTTACTTAAACTAACTGATGCATATTCAAGACTTGTATTTCATTTACTTTAAATTGTATAAACTTGGATCAGAATTATAGTTTCAGTGTTATTCCATTTTATGAAGCATACTGTTCAATACACCATTCAAATGGTCTCTGGTTTCAGTGAATTACTTGTTAAAATGTGAATGTTTTAAATTGGGCTAGTTATATGAGGTTAAGGCTAATTATGTGGACAGTTATTTTGTTTGGGGAAATTACACTTACGTCTTACTTTATATACTTTCTTTTATTCTGATTCCATTATCTATCTGAGAAATTTCACCTAACTCCCCTACTTTTATGTGAACTTCTGCCTATAAATAACAAAGCAAGGTGATAGGTGTAATTTATCAAAATAGAAAGGTGTTGGTGTAATAACTGATTAACACTAACCTCATCAAAGGTTGGGATGATTAACCCTTTAAAATTGAAGTCACAAGGAAAGCTACATTACTGTTGTATGTTTTTGCATTTGATTTTCTTAATTGCATCAGATAATATTGACTTTGTTGGACTTTTCTAATTTATGCTGTAGGATGAACTAAGGAGAGAATTAGGAATGGACGAGGATCTCCCTGCTGTATTATTGATGGGGGGAGGTGAAGGTATGGGGCCCATTGAGGCTACTGCTCGGGCACTTGGAGATTCATTATACGATGAGAATATTGGGGCTCCTGTAGGTCAGATCCTTGTGATCTGTGGTCGTAATAAGAAACTTGCTAATAAACTGAGTTCTATTAATTGGAAGGTTCCTGTGCAGGTATTGTTACCCTTAAAAAATTTCTAGAACCTTGTTAATGTTTTTTGAATCAGATATTAATTGCATTGTTTGTCAGTGTTGCACTTTCTCTCTGGTTTTTTTCCTGCATATGCTTAAATTTTAAGTTTGTTAGCTGTCCATGATGATTGACTTTTGCAGTTTTGCTAGTGTATGGACGTTCTCTTACATGATGAACTAGATATCTAGTCTTACTATCAGATTTCTCATATGCAATGTTTTTAAAACCAGAATGGTCATGAACTAGTGAAGATAATGGTTTACAGTTCATTGGTTCAACCCTGATTGAACCAGGGCCAAACTGGTAACAATATTGCATATTAAACATTGGTTGAGAACAAGCGATAAAATTTCCTAATTATTGTGAATTGGTTAAAGGGTTCTTATATATAGGGGTAGTATTAGTTTTTTCTTTTCATGAGATGAAGTAGAAATTTTCAGGTGTTGAGCTTCCATATTAAGTATTTTATTTGGGGTCAGCGATGCTTCAATTGTTGATGAGCATAGCAATTATTGATTTGGCATCGTATGTATCTCCATGGTAGCCCCTGAATTGTTTTATTTTTACCCATATTTAGATCAAAGGATTTGTTACCAAAATGGAAGAATGCATGGGAGCTTGTGATTGCATAATTACGAAGGTTTGATCCCACAATCCTGACCAAGTTTTTTTTTACCTCAATATGACAGCAGTGATGGGTTTTTCCCTTTTGTAGGCAGGCCCAGGGACAATAGCAGAGGCCCAGATCCGAGGCCTCCCTATTATTCTGAATGATTACATTGCTGGGCAGGTATTTTGGTCATGGCTATAATTTCTCAATCTTGTGTGATTTTTGCAAAATCCTGCTGATTCAATTGTGTACATGGAGTAAATTTGATAGTTCGTTATGTTAGCTGTTAGAAACTAGTAGCTAAGTTGACATAAATAAAGAGATGGAAGGAATCTTTCTCAAAAGTGTTTTGTTTAAATTGTTCTATCTTTGCATACTTTTAATTTAGAAATCTGCTAACATACATCAACTTATTTTCTAGTTTAAAAAGTAACACATTGATGTATTTTAAGAAAATTGAAGTTATAATATGCTAAATACTCCTAAAATAATAGTGGTGGTGGATGTATGTTAGCAAATCTTCTTTTGATATCAAGTTTAGGGGTAGTAGAAATTATGTAAGTGCGTGTTTGTGTACATGTCTGGGATGTGTGTATGTAGAGATTTCCGTGTAAAACATTAGAAAAACGTAGAAGCTAGAGTCTTTTGCTTCTAGGTTGACATGAATCCTTTTCATCTAACGCTAAACCAAACATGCTATTATACTTTGGTGGAATCCATTTCTTGCTTTGAATCAGAGTTCCACCTTCCCCTACATTTAATTAAAAAAATGGTGTACTTAAAGCAGTTCCTTTCTTTTCAGGAAGCTGGCAATGTCCCCTATGTAGTTGAAAATGGATGTGGGAAGTTCTCAAAATCCCCCAAGGAGATAGCAAAAATTGTTGCCGAGTGGTTCGGTCCAAAAGCTTACGAGCTACAACAAATGTCACAAAATGCATTAAGGCTAGCAAGGCCAGATGCTGTGTTCAAGATTGTTCATGACCTTCACGAGCTTGTTAGGCAAAGAAGCTACCTACCAGAGTATTCATGTACAGCTTAACTGACAGACTGAGGGCATTTTTTGAAACACTATTTCTGAGAAAAATATACAAGGAAGCGATGATGTATCACTAGCAACAATTCGTGTATTTTCATCCATCATTATTTTTCAAATGCTCATTTGAAAATTTTAAAGAGATATAGTTTGAATGTTTCTTGATTATCACTTCTGTTCATGTTAGAGAAACATCGTTATTTTAGTAAACATTACTACGAAATACTGAAAGAAACTTGCATGCAGCATCTCTTTAACGGCCAGGCAAGGGTGAAGTTTGAAACCTTTGACCTTATTGTACATAGGAGGAAGAGATGGAAGAAGAAGCATCATTTGTTAGGAGAACTCTTGCAGACCGCATCACTAATATTGGTCTACGAGTATACTTCAACATTGCTAGGGAATAACAACTGCACAACAATGGCTAAGTAATGCCTAATCACTTTCCTTGGCCAACATGCATTTGCTAGCTCAGCTAATGAAGACCCATTCAACCATTTGGCCACATTTTATGATCTATGCAGTACAATAGGGGTGACCTAGACTGATGAGGAGAATCTCTATAAGAGGGTTTTTTGTTTTTCTCTCATACGAGATGCCTTGAAGTGGCTCAATAATCGTCTATCTCAGAGTCTTACCACTTGGAGTGTCATTGAAAGCAAGTTTATAGATTGTTTCTTCCCAGAGGCAAAAAGAAGTCAAGCTAAGACAAATATATTGAGCTTTTGTCAAAAAAATGATGAACCATTGTGTGAAGCTTGAGAGGTACAAGACACTCTTGATGAATTGCCCCGATGAGATTTGTCAACTATACATTTGTTATGTTCTCAATCAAGTCTACTGCTTCTTCCAGTGTCTTATTTTTAATTATTCGTCCACTAGTTACAACATCAAGCATCACCTTTGTTTGCCCTTCAAACCCCCAAGGAAGATGTATAATTGATTGACCTCGTCAATATCATGATTGGGGCAATTCATCAAGAGAGTCTTGTACCGCTCACAAGCTTCACACAATGGTTCATCACTTTTCTGGCGGAAGCTCAATATATTTGTCTTAGCTTGGTTTCTTTTTGCCTCTGGGAAGAAACAGTCTAAAATGTTGTTTTCAATATCACTCCAAGTGGTAAGGCTCTGAGATGGATGAGAATTAAGTCACTTCAAGACATTATCGCCTATGACGGAAAAATAGAAAACCCTTATATGGAGATTCTCCTCTTCAGTTTGGGCCACCCCTGTTGTACCACATAGATCATAAAATGTGGCCAGATTGTTGTTGCTCCTTGGTCGAGCAATGTTGGAGTATACTCGCAGACCATTATTAGTGACATGGTCTGCAAGAGTTCTCCTAACAATTGGTGCTTCTTCTACTTCCTCCTATGTACTAGAAAAGTATTCTGAAGTAGGATTGGAGATGTTCTCCTTAGTGTCAACTGTTGCACTTGTTTTGCTAATTTGGTTAGACCACTGAGTCGTCGAGCAACTGTCTCAATTTCTTGAATGAAACGAAGATCTACAAGCTTTGTTTTGCTCCTTGTACCAATGGTACTTGACGTACACAAACTTAAAAGATAGTTAGCACTAAGTGAGGGAAATAAAATGCAAAAGAATGTTTAAAGTCCACAAAAGATATTCAAAACTTGTCCAATCACCGAGACATAAGTCCCCAACACTAGTAACTTGTTAAGATTTTGACAAAAGTACCAAATCGTTCAAGTAACACAGTAATAAGATATCATTTGCGCAGGGACTTATGTGATAAATTCATAATTTTTAGTAAATTAAATACACTATGAGATTTAAAATAATTAACCAAAATTAAAGAAAGACAATTGCATAAAAAGTAAAGAGTTTAAAGAAAGAAACTTGATTCGAGAATTTTTTTAAAACAAAAATTGAAATTTCAATGAGAGAAATTGTCGAGTTTTAACTTCATGGACTTCCTAACATGTAATCAATATGTATTCATGTTCAATTAAGTTTATGTTATCATCAACTCACAATTTTATCACAACCTTATTCCTAAGTGAGAGGACTTAAATCCCTTGATTGTACCATCAATCCCTTAAATTAACATAACCAAACAATTTGCATTAAGAAAAAAGGTTTATTGATGACTAATCCTCTTTACCCTATCTTAGGCATACAGAAAATTAGTTGTCTTTTTCTGGTTGCAATACAAATAAAATTTCCAATTACAATTGGAATCATAGAATCATGTAAATAGATTGATCAGGACAAAAGCAAACATTAAGAATGGAAGAAGAACAATAACAATGCTTTATTAAATAGAAAATTTTAGGAATTACATGAAAGTAAGACCAATTACATTAAACTCCAATGAAAGAGGAGATTTACTAGCCATGGAGGAAGAAGAACTTGATGAAGAAATAATGGACAATGAATCCCACTGCATCCAAAGTTGTCAAGAACATCTTTAGTTTCTTTATCTCTCTAAACTCTCAAAAGTGTGGAACCCTAGACTAGGACAAAAAATCCTTATTTAAAGTTATGGGCTATATGAAACCCAAAAAACAAAAGAATAAAAATTTGAAATAAAAATCTATCAAGTCATAGTTATGGGCGTGACCATGACCAGGTTCATCCATAAGCTATTATTCTTACTATTGAAATTCAATGTGTTAGCTTTTAATCATGGGTGTCATCAGCGTCACACCCGATGTAATCTTTTATGATATCTTTAGCATGAATCACTTTTGTTTTCTTAGCTTTAAGGCTGCCACTATTCTCCCAACTTAGCTAATTGTGGATCCTCATTTGCATGTTCCTATCTTCAACAAAGTTCTTACAAAACATAAGCAACAACCCAAAAATCAAGTGTAAAAGGTACAAACTAAAAATCCTAAACAAATCAAGCATCTATTCAAACTTAACTAAAAAGGACCACAAACAAAGTTCAAAAGCATGAGAAATATCACATAATTATTCCTAAATCACTATAAAATGTAAGTAGAACTGACAATTATCAATGGTTTAAGATATAAAATTATTTTAAATGTTAAGAAGTAAAAAAAAAGAAACATTTGATAAAATTTGATAGATGTTATACGATGTGATATTAGGAAAGACGAAAATTTTGAGATTTTTTTAGTGAAATTCATGTTTTGGTGAATAAGTTTTGAGTAAAAGCAATTAAAGTTTATAGCAACTGAAGCAATTCAATTTGTGAAAATTTTAAATAAAATGGTAAAATTTTTAAAGTTATAAATACAAAAAGAATATAGTGAAAATAATTTTACTTACCTTGTATTAAAAAAATTTAAAAGATTAAAATTATATATATAATATAAAATATTTTAATATTGGGGTTTAGATGTTAATATAATTCATTACTATATGCCTTTTTTTGTAAAATATTTTATTTCTTATTATAGTCTGTTTTAAATATAATATTTTCCATTTTAGATAATATTTAATTTCCTTTTTTACAGTCTTCATTGTAAACATAATAACAATGCTAGGAATTAAACCCAAAACATG
>PYAF01003483.1:73491-90543 GCA_007407185.1 Glycine tomentella | reverse complement strand
TTTTAATTTTGGAACAATATATATTTAAATGATATTATATTTTGGGAGAAATTAAATATGTAGGTCCATAATGGTTTTAATTAAATTGATTGATTTTGTTTAATAATTTTTAAATTATGATCTCATATTCTGAATGTGAGTTTGTTATTAATTTTTTTGTTACCTAGTCAACTTTCTTTTCATTTTTTCAAAAGAAAAATCACATTATTTTTTATTTTTATTTTTTTAATTAATAGTAGGGGTGGGGCGGGGAAAACCCGACCCCGGTGGGGACGGGAATGGGTCTGAATTTTAAAACTCGACGGGGAATGGGGGCGGGGACGGGGGCGGATTTTAAAGGCCGGGGCGGGGACGGGAAATACAATACCCGCATTCGCCCCGCCCCATTACCATGTCTAGACACAATTCGTAATTTTTTATTTAATTTGTATTTAATTGGTTGTTTTGCTTGCTATACTGCTATCGGTGCTTTATACATATCACGTACGTTATTAGTATTAGTATGAACTGAAAAGGAAAGAATATATTGCTATTGCTATGTACGTGGCAATATGTGAGAGAGAGCTACATTCTCGCGTACGCGATAAAATATAATGCTATTGCTGAGATCAACAATTGAAAACATGACAATTTCTCATCCATCAATTAAATGCAAACGGTAGTAGCTAGCTAGCGTTGTATGCATTTGTAGAACGGTATGTGTGTAATTGAATCTTTCGGGAATCTTCTCAGTGTTCTTTGGCCCATGCCATAAGTCATGACACATGTTTAAGCCTCTTGATTGCCACGATAACTTAGAACTAACCTTTGCACAAAATTGCAACGGCACCTGTCACTTCATGAGGCTTAAGATAACGCCAAAGACAAGCAATTTCAACCCTTTAGCACGTGAATTTGATTTGGCTTTTGATTTCTGAGACCAAGTTGTACTTTCTCACGTGACCCCTGTAACACAAGAAATTAGTGTATGGTCCAAGATCATGATTTTGGCTATTTTAAGGTGACATGTAGTCTTATTAACCCACGATGTCTGGTGTATGATACAAGTAGTTAATAACTTTGAACCTTTTAAGTATATATTAGGGGTTTAATTTCTAGCTATATGAATAGAACAATATTTGTAGGGAGAGGAGTTGTCTGTTAACTGATATTCTATTTTTCGAAAATTAGATTTTATAACTTTTGATTATAGGAATATTTTATTCTTAGAAAAAATAATGACATGTAGTCTAATTTCTTAATTTATATAAAAGAATTAATAAAATTAAGTTAGGTGTCACATGAAGATTAACCAACATCATAAACAGATATTCAAAACCATATCTTTTAAAAAATATAATTAAAAAAATGGTGTTGTGGACCATACAATAATTTCTTGTATAACACAACACCCATTTGCCTCTTCAAGGCTGAAGATAACAAAAACCAGGTTACTTTATATGGTAAATTAACATCCAAAGCCTTATATACTAGAATTGCATGCATATCTTATATTTATTTCCAATTAATGCAGAGCTTGACAATGTTAATCTTAGAGATTAAGCACAAAATCTTAAAATGAACTTAGCAGAAACATAATAAAAGAAAACAGAACACGAGTTACTTGATTCATACTCTTAATTACCTACATCCAAGGGCGAAGAACCTTCAGTCCTTTATTACGACTAAAACACCAAAACAGTTGCAATAGAGTTCAACTCAATGATACATGACCAAACACTCAACCAGAACATAAACCTCAAGATTATAGACAAGAAAAAAATGGAAGTTTATAGAGAACAAGAGTTAATCACTCTACATCATTGTCAGAATCAGACATTATCCAACCTTCATCGTTCCTCTCCTTCAGTTCCTTTCAAAGGATACACCTCAAGAACTCAAAGTAGGACCAAACCCGAGAGAGAACCTCCATCTGCAATACAAACCAAACAGGAACAAGAACAAAGGACAGAGTCCTATTCTATCATCATCTTCTTCGCTCAACAAACAAAGCTCAAGGTATTAATCAGAACCATTAAACCCTAGCAGAGCTAGATCACATCGGGAACAAGAGAAGAAGATGAAGAGAGAAGGACACAAAGCTTCGACAGAAAGCGAGAATAAGAAATGAAAAGGCAGAAATGAAAAAGCGCTAATTTCCTTCAGTGCACCAGCTTATATATTAGTAACTCAGAAAGCAAAACGCACCGTTTGAACCTTTGGGCCTTTCGGTTTCTTTTCTTTTGGGCTCCACATTCACAACAATTAATGCTTTCCAAAATGACACCACTACCTTGAATTTCATATGGTAATATTCTCTTCCCCCCAGGTCCTTCTTTCTTCCTTTGAATTGCCTCTTGAAAGAAGCACTAAAATGTTTTTGTTGCAAGCAATATGAAATAGAGGATATACACTCCCTTTTGCAGAGAAAATGTTTCAACTATTTGCATCAATCCTTGAATAGCTTAACTATTTCAATCAATTTTTTTTTTAATCTATGATATCTGTTTTCAGTTGTATTGGGTTTATGTTAATATTAATTTTACACGTTTCTTTCCAAAAATTAAACGTTCCTATTTATGTGGCTTCAGTTAAAATGTTCCAAGCATCCAGCTGAGAATGTGTATTTTGTGGGGTTATTAAGCCTCGTGCATTAACATAATATATCATAAATGTTTCAGGGAAAGGATTGACACCTAGGAGTTATTCATGCGTTTTAATTGAATTCATAAAAATTGAACAACAAAGAAAAGAAAAAGTTATATAACAAATGTGATACTGGCTATAGTCTATAATAGAAAAGAAATGGACTAGTAATAGTGTAGCTTCTGATTTTATGCCTTTCTAATTGTTCTTCTATTCCTTAAAACTTGCTATTGCTTCATTATTAACATCTGAATAGTTTGATAGTTTGACTACACAGTAAGATTTGTTATACTAAGCTTATGATACTTTACTGCAGAGGATTTTTGTAGAGTATAAACAGCCGTTTGCACTCACTTACTTTGGAGTATCTGATGGTGATCTATTTGCCCATTTCAGTATTCAGAAAGTGAATATGTAGCTTACTGAAAATTTTGTCTAGAAACTTTCACGAGGACTACACATTAGTTAGCACTTCCACTGGACTTACACGTCCCTTTTAAAATCGATGGGGTTTTCCGAGGGCCAGAAACCAATCTAAAAAGTAGTTTGATTACCGATGAAGAAATTAGAGAAAGAGAAGAAGGGATGCCTTTGGTCAAGAAAGAGGAAGATAAAAGTCCCTTGCTTGCACAAAGTTATGAAAGTAGTTCATGGAAAATTGCCAGTGTGGCTTGTACCTCACTCCAACATGGTTTGCACAAGAGGTAACAAGATCTCATTTAAATCTCATTCTTTACCAGAAACTCTAGATTGAATGTATTGCTTGTTGCAGGAATGATAGTGTGGTAAAAAACCTACGAAAATTATTGATTGAATGTTATGAACTTTGGAACTATGGTATTAAACCTAATTGACACATGCCAGATCTTTAGGTATGATTTCAAATTGATATTGCTAGGTTTTAGTTTTTTATGCCTTAGAGTCGGAGTTTAATTTCTGATCCTCACATGAAAAGATGGACCTATAGAATAGTATGACCTTGGATTAAGTATGTGAACTCAAAGATTTGTACAGGAAATGGCAAAAACAACATGTTTTGATATGAAATCTAGATAATGTTTATTGAGACATTTCTTAATTCTTTGAACATGTGTTTACTTTCATGCCTCACCCTTCTATCCCCACCAAAAATTTAGCAGAATAAATAAATAATTCATGCATGCATGACTATGAGTTTTCAAGATGTTCTGCACATTATGTTCCCCATTTGTGTCTGTGAAGTAACAAACTTCTAAATGATTGGTATCATGTAGTATTTTTCAAACATGGCACTTGCAAATACCAGTGTTGCGAGTTCAACGGTTCTGAGTTCCATGTCAGGTCTCTTTACTCTTTTCTTTAGAGACATTCTTGGACAGGACTCAGTAAATATAATCAAAATAGCAGCTGTTTTAATCAGCATGGCTGGTGTTGCCATGACAACTGTTGGGAAAACTTCGGCAGCAGATGAGAATATTAGCATGTAAGTTGAAAATTTCTTGTTAAGGTGCAAAAGCTCTTTCCTCTAATGCTTCATCCCTGCAATTACTGAGTCCACTTTATTAAATTTCACAAACATCTAATTTCCAGAAGAAGAAAGATTTTCTTTAATCAATAAGATTAATCATAGTGTACTAATAGTGCAATACTGCAGTTGTTAGATCAGCAATATATTATTTTTGTTTCTGTTGGTTTATCAAAGAGGAGTATAAAAGTAAGGTTGTTGCCTTGTGACTTGGTGTTCATATATTCATATGTAATTATTATTTTTTACTTACTAATCCTCAAGTGTGTTTGAGTAGTCTCTGTTTGAGTAGTCTCAATCATTGTCCCTCTTAGCTAATAGGTTAAAAGATTGAAATTGTTGGCTGGCAGAGATAATAGCAAATAAATTTTAATTTATATTTAAGTGGTCTTAAAGATTTTTCACTTTTCTCTTTTTTTGGCTAGTGATTCTACATGGACATACTATATATGTTCCCCTATATATTCTCCAGCCATCATTCTTTCTATTTCTGAACTTGGAACTGTTCTTCTTACCAAGGACTCAAAAGCATTCTATCATGGGGGACATTTTTGCTCTACTCTCAGCAATATGTTATGGCTTATTCACAGGTATGAATATTCAATTGCTAATGTCATATTGATTGTAACATATCAACATCAATATCAACAACACCTTTAACCCAAGTTAATTGGGGTCAGTGGTAGATGAACCCAATGATTAAAGGTTCATCAACACCTTTAAATAGCTGATTTTTTACGATCTGTTGACAACCCCTAACGTCAACCCTCCTCCTTTATCCTGGCTTGGGACAGACCATGCATACAAACACACATAGACGGAGTTATATTGACTGTAACATATGTTGAATTCAAATTATGACTTCGATATCATTGGTCAATTAATTGCAGTGGAATTCTGCTGGATCAGGAGACAAGGTAGACATCAAAAGCTTTTTGGCTGTATTGGTCTCTACAGTTTTCTTGGCTTTTGGGGGCTAAGTATGGATTTATTTTTGGAGTATTTTGCGAAATAAGGATTAGAAATTTTATTAATAATATAACCTTGATCTTGTTTAATAAATTTTTCTTTTACTTCAGGCTTTTCTCTTTCGTTCAATTGTTATATACATCAACCACATTAGTGTAATGCATATTTACAACACTGATTTTTCCCTATTAATTAATTTCAATATTGGATAACTTGGTTATTGCAAATCGGTATATTTAGTTAAGAATAATTTCCTGCCTCGTTTCTTTGTCAAACTTCTCAACTAATGTTCTTGCAATTTTCCATGCAGCATGGCCATTAAATGTGGGAACTGAACCCCATTTCAAATTTCCAAGTTCAATGTCCACTTGGGAGATTGTTATTGCAAATATCATTTGGTCAAGCGTGATTTCAGATTACTTATGTTAAAGTTGAACAGCATCTGCTTATTGAAAAAGCTTGAGGGAATTATTTTTTTGATAGTATTCCACACAAGATTATAACTGGATTATGCTAATGAACAAATGACATATCTAAGTGTTAAGTTAACATATAAGAACTGTTACATTATATTTCATTCATGCCTTAAGGGTATGTAGTTATGTACAATACCTTACAACTAAATCACATAGTACTTCTGTCACATAGTGTAATCAGAAGATAACAGTTATTACACAATATTTTCTATTTCATGTCAACAAGTACCATGAATATTGTGACAGGGCACTTTCTATAGTTTGGACAGCTCCTTTGGTTGCTACATTGGGCATGTCGTCCTTGACAATTCCCGTTGTCATGATAGCTGACATGGTTATACATGGTCGCAAGTACTCTGCAATGTACATCCTTGGATGCATTCAGGTTTGATTTCTCTTTTCCACCATGTATTGTTTAATAATTTGTAGAGTTTAATTAGAATATACTCACAGAGTAAAAGTTCCTTACCACTTTAGATTGTCATTTATGATAAAATTGTTGACTTTTATAAAAATATTTACACCAACAATGTATAAGAATTAAATTCTAAGAGTCCGTTTATTTGAAGTGAAAGAGAGCTGAAAAATAGTTAAATAAACAGTAAAATGAGATATGACTCACACTTTTACATTTTAATTCAAAATTTTCATCTCAATTTATATTTGAGTCCACTCTATCAAATGGATCAAATGGACCCTAAGAGTTGACCATTTTATCATGTCCCATATTCATTAATATAATATGGAGATAAGGTAAATTTCTATTAGATATATATTTGCGTAAAAATACTTTGACATTACATATAAATCAAACTCTTAAAATTAATATTTGCTATTTATTATCTATGGTCTATGGTTTAAACATTCATTTTGGTTCTATTGGAAACAGGTTTTTGCAGGATTTACACGAGCAAACCTTTCGGCTAAGATTTCAAGGAGTGATAGAGTTAAGCACGTGACTTTTAGAGAAACGTGTGTTTTGTGTATTAAACAAGGAAGAATCTTAGTGCAGCCACGAAGCCTTAAACTCTGGGAAATGATGAAGAGTATGAACAGATCAGATTTTGTTGTTTATAGTGATAGATAGATTTCATATAACACTGACTTTGGTCCATATACAATGACAGTTGATATAACATAATTCAGTGTCATTGAACAAGTGCTTTGGAACTTACTCATATATCAAATAAAAACAACAAAAACTAGGATTGATGTTACATCGATCCGTATATTATAAATTCGACTTGTCATTTTTGAATGAGTATATTTTTAGAAATTATTATATTTTCTTTAAGTTGTATGATTTCATTTTTCAAATAATATTATTTAAATTTTAATATCTAATTTTATTATTTTTACTTATTATTTTTCATTTTTCAAACACTATTATTCAAATTTAAGTAACTTCAATTTATATTTGAATTTTAACATACTATATCAAATAAAGACATTTTTTTTAAAATGAATTGGATGTAATATTGTTGTTGTAATTTTAGTCAATCTCAATTTGAATTTAATTTTTAATTTTAATACATTATATTGATACGAGATACGAGATAATTGCAAGTGTACGGTCATCAAGTAATAAATATTAAATTCATAGGAATTAATCACGTGTTTGGCTTTGTAATTATCACAATTTAATATAAATTAAATAAACAAAAAGAATTTAAAGAATAATAAATTGGTGAAAAGAAATTGCAAATTACATTAAAATGTAGACAAATAGTTAAAAGTTAAAACTGAAAAACATAAAATAATGAGTTATAAAATAATGGGTTATAGAATCGTCACATTCATAACAAACGTGTCACACTTAGGGTATAAACGTGCCACACCTAGGATGTGGACTTCGTTATGGTTGATTTTTAGCACTTCTGAACGTGTCATAAGAGTGTTTGGTTAATTTATGCTTATATGTATTTAACTTATAAATTAAGAATCAAATAAGCTAATTTTAAAAAAAGATTTAAATACAATTTTAGTCTTTTTATTTTATTTGATTCTTAATTTTGATTTTTCTATTTTAAAATTGAGACATTTGGACTTCCTATTTACAAAATCCATAATTTTGATCTTCTTATTTCAAAATACAAACATTTGATCCCTATACTTTAAAAAATCCACAATTATGATTCCTATATTTTAAAAAATCCGTAATTTTGGTTTAATATTTAATTTTGTCTACATTTTATTTCTTTTATTTTTTACTTTGTAATTAATTAAATAATTTCTTGATAATATCTTAAATGAATATAATAGATTTAGGGTTTAATTGAATCAAAAGAAAAGAAATAAAATTTTCCAAAATTGAGAATTTGACCAAAATTATAAATTCTCTAAAATAAAAGAATTAAATGTTTCTATTTTAAAAAGAAAGGATTAAAATAAAAGATTTTTTAAAATAGAAAGATCAAATATCTCAATTTTAAAATGAAAAAACTCAAATTATAGATTGAACAAAATACAACAATTAGCCTTTAAAAAATAATGACAATCAACATATATATATATATATAGAGAGAGAGAGAGTTCCCATACAAAACATGAAATTAAGAAATTGAGAGCTAATAATATTGGTCATTTTTACTATCATGAAAAATTAAATCAACTCGAAATCACACAAAAATAATCAAGAGTCTCTTAGTTATTAGCTAAAATAAAATAAGATCAACAATATTATAAATTCATTATCTTTTCTTTATATTTATTTTTTTTATTGTAATCTATAAATTCAAATACACACCAATATCTATTTTTTTGAATTTAAATATGTTTTTGATTCATGTAATTTTGTATTTTTTTATTTTGATCTCTGTAAGTTTTATTTATGTTTAGTATTTATAAATTTGTGTTTTTTAATTTTGATTTCTATAAGTTTTTTTTTAATTTAAGTAAATTTAAGTTTTTTCAATTTTGAATTCTTTTAAGATTTTCAATTTTTTTTTATTTTAGTTCGGGTAAGATTCCAATTAATAAAGTAATACATAAAGATTTTTACTTTTTCAAAAAAAAAAAAGAAGTCATTTTCAACTTTTCCTCTTTTCTCCAAATTACATTTCACATTTACTGTTTGTTTTTACTGCATTTCACATTTACTATTGTAACTTGCCAAAATATTATCTTAAACTACTCTTTCTTTATTTTATTTTTTATTCATAGACTTCTTTCTTTATCTTTAGCTTATATATACTTATCTTCTTACATGTTTATCCTTTTCAAATTATCTTTATTTTATATCTATATATCTATATTAAATCTCAATATTATAAAAGAATTTGCCTATAAATTAAAACTATAACATTATATTAGAATTTAAATAATAATCATTAAAGAAATTATTTTGTACGAGGAAATAGTGATTTCCTTCTTTTGTTTTTGTGTGTGAAATGTGCAAAACCACGTCGTTTTGCAAAAAATAAAAATCAAAAGGAGAAAAAACCAAACTTTTGAAACCTCATATCATATCAGCGTTACCCTCGGAACTGAACTGAACCCGATCCAGAGAGTGCTCCTAAACGACGCTGTTTCGCAAGCACCAGTAGTGTAGTCGCAGAGAATCAAATCAATGGAGAAGGGAAAGGGAGTGATTGGATCGGGAGGACGAAGATGGGGCGTTGAGTTCTCCGATAATTCCACTTCTCGCGATATTCCCGATCCTCCCGGTTTTTCTCGCGCTTCTCTCGATCAGGCACGCATAAGCTCTATAACCCTTTTTCTTCTCTTTCGATTTCGTTCCATTTTTTTATAAGAAAATCTCATTAAAATTGAAATTAAAATCGTGCAGGATGATTCGACGCTCAGTCGCCAGAAGAAGGACGCTGAATCCAACTGGAAAGCCCAGGTTTTTACCTTCTTCTTTGTTGAGGAAATAAGAAATTTGTTTAATTTAATTATTGGTTTTTATGATTTTTTTTTTTTATGGGCAAATGTTAGTTTTTAATTGTTACTTTTTTATTATTGAGGAAATCGAACCCACCACCTTTCCCTCCCTCCCTTCTCCATTTACCACCGAGTGAAACTTATAACTCAACTCCATTGTTTATGATTATTGTTATTATGGTGTGAACAGAAAGCTTGGGAGGTAGCACAAGCCCCTATGAAGAATTTGCTGATGATGGGGTTCATGATGTGGATGGCTGGTAGCACAGTCCACTTGTTCAGCATTGGGATCACTTTCTCAGCCCTTTGGCAGCCCATCAGTGCCCTACAGAGCGTCGGAAAGAGTATGCGAAATTCGTGCTTATCATCTTATTTTTAGCGTATATTTGTTGAAGGATCTTGCCATGTTCACTGGTTAAGGAATTTAAAGAGGTTTTTTATTTATTTATTAGAAATCATATGAGAACGCATCTTTACACACCCGAGAAAAAAAACTTTTCCCCTTTTACTTCCTTAACCAGTGCCCTAATATTTCCTTTTGTTGAATTGAATGATTGATCTTATTAGACGTATCCCACTCCCTTCTCGTTTGTCGCAGCAAATTGATTGATCTGATGTGTGTTTGATTAGTTGCCGGTTATTTTGTGCTCAAAATAATACTTTTAGGCTGTGCTTGGTGGGTAAACAATTTAACTAAGTGATTATTCAATAAGGGCTTAATTGCGTATCATGTAAGCACTTATGTGTGGGTTGTTTCTATAATCAAAGAGGAAGTAAGGTTAACTGTTTTATATATAAGTTGTAAACTGGAGAACTTATTGAAAAAAGCTTAAGGACATATTATCAGCTATTTTCGTAAGCTCTCTCGAACACTTACGCAAGTGCTTATGTCATAAGAAATGCACAGATAGGCTCTTCCGAATGCACCCTTAATTGAAAGCTTCTTAATAGACATTTTGAAAAGGAAAAAAAAATGCAAAACTTTTCAAACTTGATATTGGTGATTGGTTAACCTGTGTTGTAGTGTTCTTTGGTCTGCATGTTCCCCTTATTTTAAGACTTTATCAATTGTGCTATGGTGTTTGAGGGCATGGAAGGAGTGTTTTTAGCATCTTCTGCAATTCATTCTCTTCTGGAATGGGTGATGCTTTTAACTTCCTTTGTTCCGATTCCATTTATGCAAGGTGTTCTAGTTGCACATTAGTAAATATGCTTTTCATAGTGTTTTGGGTTTTTAGGTTTATAAGTATCTTTTTGGCTTGAAACTCACAAAACATCTAAGGGACGGAGAACTTCAGCTTGGTCTGGGATTGTTAATGTATTCTATTGGATTTTGCAGTGTTTGAGCCCTACAAAGACAATAAGGTGGAACTTCTTGGACCTAAGTTGTTATTCATAGCCCTTAATTTGGGCGGCCTGGCACTAGGTTTTTGGAAGGTAATAGATGTAGTCATGTTGTGCCTTGTGATTGTTATCATGATACGTGTATTTCAAAAGTTTAAAGTAAATGTGTGTATGTGACATTGTTGTTGTCAAACTCTTAAACTCTTATGTGTTTATGAATTATGATCCCTTGACACAAAAACAATTTAAACTGCTCATAAACTGTTGTTTATATCGTACAAGTTCAGGCAAACTGTAACAAATTTGGTAAACTCTGTTTCTGGTGGCAAGTTTACAAGCCTAGATTTATACATGGTTTTGGCTTTCAAATGTGTATAGCTTTGGTGGATTTTGTTGGATAATTGGATTGGATTATGTATATTCTGCACTATATGGGTTTATGAAGCTAATTTTATGTTTTCATTATTATTTTTATTCTGATTTGTTATACTACGAAAAAAATGCAAATGCCTGGCTTAATATAATACTAATGTGGGTCAAATGTTGAGTTATGTTTTTACTGTTACTTACATTTGCTTTGTTATGGAGTTGGAATGTTCTATATTAATATGGAACTATGGATATGCTATTGAATTATGTTTGAGTGCTAGAATTTGTTTTTTAAATAACATTTTTGAAGAATTATTTGAGTTTACTATGGTTCCACAAGTTTTTCTAAACATTTGAGTTTGAAAACCCTGACACTATGTGATTGGCATGTTCTGCAGCTCAATGCATTGGGGCTTCTTCCTACACACACATCAGACTGGGTCTCATCCTTGGCACCTGCTCAGGTTTGATTTGTGTTTTTAATACATTAATTGCATGTGATATTTGTTCTAGGTCTTGTAATATTTTGAGCCCTCTTCAAACAATAGTTAAAAGTTAGACAAACTATCTTGCTGGGTCCATGGTATTATGACATAAACCTTGCAGATATATTCTCCCAGGTTGCAGCTACATGCTTTATAAGTCTGAATTTAATTTGATAAATAATCATCATATTGTCATTATCTCATGTAAAATTGATGGCGTACAATGTTTTTAAATTATGTGCAAAATCAATTTTGGCATTATGAAGATGTTCTTTAATGATGAATTCCATATCACAAGAGTTTTGGTATTGACAACCTGAAGTTCAAGTGGGAATTTTATTCTATTAATCCTTATTTCCTGTAAAGCTATATATAGTACCTTTTCCTTGGTTTATTTTCATATTCTTCCCATATGAAGTCAACAATCTATAATTTTGATTTTAGTGATGCTGCTTACAACTATTATTGCTACTGGTTCTTAATTTTTCCTACCTGTATATATAGTCCCTTTCATACTTTTCAATTCTATAAGATGGAATAAGTCTTCTTGTCCTTGTATTTTCTCTATACTTAGATCTCAAATTTAGATTCCTGGTCTTCCTATCCAATGCATTGATAGCTAGAGTTTGGACAACATTACTTTTAGAGTCATAAAAGAAAATTGGCAATGATTTATGCTGAGAGACTATACATTTGAAATTGCATGCCTATTGATAATACAAATTTAATCATTTTTCCTTTATTGAACTGAAACTGGCATCAGAGGTGGCAAAAGAACGCTTGCAAGTCATTCTATGGTATTGATGTCGTAGTAAATATAGAAGGACCATAGTTATACAATGTGTAAAAGAAACATATAGTATAATAAAGAATTAGTGCAAAGCTGTTAGATTCTAGTCAAAACACGAAATATGTGCTTTAAATTTGCTTTGTAATGTAAACAAGATAGTGCAAAAGGTTGATTATGACAATAAAGAAAAAAGTAAGGATCTATAACTGGTTGACGTGTCTCCTTTTTGTCGATTTAAAGATCTGTTGATTGGTTGTGTGATTTTCATGATTACGGTGTCATAATGCCTTTAGTTCCCTTGCTTTATATGCTCGTAACCTTACTTTTTTTCTTATCTTCAGGAGGTGGAGTTTTCAGGTGGGGGTGTAAATTTGGGATGATTTGCGAGTTTTTTCATTCCCAGCTTGTCTTGGAGGGAATTTAAGTAAACAAGGATAAGGATTCAGGCTTGGTGGTTAAAATTATATTCTAATGGTTATGATGGCCCACGTGAAGCATGACTGGTTTCCGATTTAAAAAATGTTGTAGTCATCAAAATTGGACTGGGTTTGTAGTATTAGAATGAGGGTGCTCCGAATAATTAAGAGTTTTCTATTTATATTTAGGATTCTAATATTTGCACTTTATAATTTTCCTATATCTCTTTTATCAGGTTTGATATAAAGAAAAATGATGTACAAGAATTTCTCGTATTTTTGTGAAGCATTAGCTAATGATTTCTTTTATATGCTTAAGTTGATTCACCTTTCACCACTTGCATGTATAGGTGGTATATCTATCTGTGATTCTGTGTCCTTGTAACTAATTAACCTACTTGATGCAGGAAGTGCCGGGAATTATGCAGTATGCTGTAATGTTAGTTGCTAGATAGTAAATTATAATTACTTAATTAGTGAAGTTGTTACGAATTCTGTCAAAAGTTTAATGCTAATGTACCATGATGAAAGTATTCTTTAAAGTGGTTTTTAATTTCAGCCAAGTAAATGTGAGTGAAACTTGATGATACCATTTTGGTTACACAGTTTCTGCGGATATGACTCATTCTTGGATATTATAAATACTATTGAATGCCAGCATCATTAAAGGGGTAGTCAAATTCCATACTGCCATACTTCTTCTAAGCTCTGAATTCTTCTCTATATTTTGAGTACTTCAGAGTTGTTCTTCGATAGATTATGCATCAGTGACAAAGTGTATTTGGGAATTGAAATCTTAGTGATTTGTTCATTGTTGTAATCCTTTCTATATTCTTTAGTAAATTCTGTCATCATCTATAGTAAGCCACATACTATCTGTCTCGTTTTTTTACAATAGTACTTTGTGTTGACATCTGGTGCCACATTTTCCATATTTCACAAAAATATGCAATTGCTTCATCTGCCATGGATTCACAACAATGATAGTTTGATGTCTTGGATTCTGAATTCAGTTTACAATATTATCTATTGCCAAGCACTTGGGAAATTCGGTCAGATCTTTGCAACCGTTTTAGCAGCATAATGGTATAATAATTTCTCAGCGAGTTAATTAAGTTTTTAATCTCTTCAACTTTTTCAGATTTTAATTTAGTTCCTAATTTTTTTTACACCTTTTTATTTCACTAAATTTTTACCAGTACTTTTAATTTCTCGTTTATTTTTTATTGTCCAAAATTAATTATTATTTTGTCTATTTTTAGTCCATTTATTTTGTATTTGAAACTAATTTTGAACAATATAAATAAAGGAACTTTGTATCAAAAGTTTTAGAAGATTAAAAATATTGACAAAAAATTAATGTAGAATTAAAAATTAAAATTTGTAAAATTTGAGAAACTAAAAACTTAATTAAGTCTAACTAAAAATTTCAAGAGCTTAAGGTTAGTTGACAGTTAATTAATATTTTACCTAACTTTATAAGTTTCATATTGGAGCTCGATCAAACTAAGCGAGTGATGCAATACCTAATGGATCCCAGTAATAGTATTTCACTTTGAAGTACTTTTTATCAAAAATTTTAAATATAGCTTTAACGTATGTTTAGATAAAAAGAAAAGGATGAGAAAATAATTTTCATTTTAAATTGACATAATTATTAAAAAAATTTAAAAATGAATTAAGAATTATTTAAATGCTACATAATAAAAGTGCTATTATTTATTTTCCTGGAGTGATTCCTGAATGTAATGTTTATAAAAATAAACAAAAGATTAAGTTTATGTTTAACTATGATGTAAAAAAAAAGAGTTTATGTTAATCTATCATCTTATTTCTTTTATTTTAAAGAAAGTTACAAAATTATAATAATATTATTAGAAATGAGAATATTATCCTTTCTTTTCATCCTTTCAAATTAAAACTCAACTCTCTAAGTCACCGTCTTTTAAGATTACAAACGTGCCATACTTTAATCCTGCAGTCATTTCCCCTTCAATTTTTAGCATGTAATTAGTACCCAAAGAACAAATTGTGTATTAACTTAATTCCTAACAAAACTATTAGTTATTCAAATTAGTTTAGGATAATACATGAACATATACTCCAAACGAAGGAAGGGGGATACTACTAATGCTTGCTTCAATCGCTTTCTTTATCTTGTGGTCGACTGCAATTGAAAGATTTGTTCCTGTTTTAGAATTGAGACGGTGTCCGCCCACTAAGCGGGTAAGGTCAAGTTATACCCGATCTACTGATCATAGACCAGTCTCGTAGTTGATTCTTCTAGCATCTGCGATCTTAATAAACAGAAGATGTAGACATGATTCTAAGTTGAAGGATAGAATCGGAGTGTTCCTTTACAATTATCAATAGAGTAAATTATTGAAATTCCTTAAACTTTTTTTAGATTGTTCATCAACTCCTTTTTTTTAATATTTACAATAATTCTTTTTTTTACAAAACTATAAATTCTCTTATAGTACATATTATAATATTTTTCAAACAATTAAGAGGGTTAACATATTTTATAAGTGATATAGGCAAAGAAAAATAAGGATATCACGTGCATTTTGAAAAAAAATCATAAATATAAGTGTAAGTATAAGTGTAATTTACTCTTATCAATATTACTCAAATAAAAAATGGCTTAAAAAATCCAAAAAGAAAATGTAATTCAATCTAAACTTATCATGAGTTGGTTCATATTTATAAAAAAAGCCAAAATATAACACACACATGAATATCCAAAAAATTTATTAATAATTTATATACAAAATTACAAATATCCCAAATGAAACAATAATTTATTAATATCCAAAAAATAACACATATATAAAAAGCATTTTATTATTATTATTATTATTATTATTATTATTATTATTATTATTATTATTATTATTATTATACACCTTAAGTAATATATCCTTAATTCTGATCACCAAAAAAAATACATGCTTAATTCTCCTTAAGCAACAAGCTAGTCCCATCACATGGATGTTTTATACTGAAATACGATATTGTCTTTCACGAAAAATAAGTACTCTAAACACCAATATTTAATTAGACAACAAAAAAGTGTTATGATTTCAGGATCTTCATAAGAAAATCACTCATTTCTCAATTTGCTAGGGTTTTAGCAGAGATGACGTACCCCACGAGAGAGGTTTACTCTTTTCTTTGGTTTTCCCATGTAATATTTGATCTCTCTCTCACTTTTTTTAAAGTGTGCATTTGAACGGACCTAAAACATTTTATAGTGGATGGAATGACAGAAAAATATTGAGTTTAAGGAGAATGAGAAAGTGGTTCTTCAAGTCACAGAAGAACCAAAAGGGGAATATAAAGAGGAGAAAGAGGCATGGCTAATTGGAAGGTGTTGAAAGAATGAATGGGGAACTCAAGATCGTTTAAGTCAACAATGGCTATGGCTTGAAACATCAAGAAAGGGGTGGAAATCAGAGATGTATAAGAAAACCTATTCACCTTTAGGTTTTTTTTAATAGTGAATAGGTTTTTTTTATAGGTAGGACATGGAGAAGACGCTGGAAGGGGGCCTTTAGAATATTGATCAACAACTAATACTATTGGCAGAGCTCCCTATGGAAAAAACCCTAGAGGAAACAAAACTTACTATGTTATGTTTTTGGGTTCAGGTATATGAGGTACCCCTAGGGTTGGGGAATGAGAAGACGACAAACATGATTGAAAATATGTTGGGCAATTTCATTGGTTGGGATGATGGGGAGGAAATCAAATATGGGAAGGCAATGCGTATTTGGGTGTCGATTGATGTGGAAAAACCCTTCAAAAGGGGGCTGATGATAAGAACGACTAAAGGGGAAGCATCCAAAGTCTTCTTCAAGTTGAAAGACTTGGAAACTTCTGTTATGCATGTGGGGGGCTAAACCATGTGTTAAGGGAATGTGAAAAGTATAAAAGGGGAAAATCTGAAGAGAATAAAGAGAACCAAGCCTACGGCCCATGGTTGAGAGGTGGCCCCATGAGAAGTATGGTCATATCGGGGGTAAAGAAGGAGGTCAAAGTGGGAGGAATTAAGAAACATTTAATCTCCCAAGGCATTCTAAATAAGAATGAGCAAGAAAGTGAACCCAAGGAAAGGTGTTTTGAAAATGCGGCACAGGCTCTGATAAACTATCAAATCACCCCAATAAAAGGGGGGGGGGGGGGGGGG
>PYAF01003483.1:59989-73391 GCA_007407185.1 Glycine tomentella | reverse complement strand
AGGCATAGAAGTTGAAGGGCGAGGAAAAAAACTTCAATAATGGAAGAGAATAGCCCGCAAAACTGGTGCGAAGAAGGAAGGAAGAAAAGAGACCCACATGGGAAAGAGGAGCAACAGAGAGGACATTGTTGATATGGATACAAAGCCTTATATGACCATAGCTACCAAAAAATGCTACCCGAGCTCATCAGCGAAGGTTGTTTTACAACCCTGCCATGCCATGAGGCTCATTAGTTGGAACAGTTGTGGGCTTGGGAACCCACAGGAAGCTAGAGCTTTGTAGAAGCTCATCCAATTGGAAGGTCCTAACATAGTTTTCTTAATGGGAACTAAGAAGTCTAACTCAAATCTAAATTGTGGGAAGAATCTAGGAGATTTATCTAACATGTTTGTTGTTGATTGTGTAGGCACAGGCAGAAATAAGGTTGGAGATCTAACTCTTTTGTGGGATGAGAATTATGAGGTGGAGGTTATCTCATGGTTCTTAAACCATATTATGTGAAGATGCAAGACTCAATATCAAGGAGATGGTTTTTCTATTCGTCTATCAATGGCTTTTCTACTGGCACACAAAAGCAGATGACAAACTTTACGATTAAGGACTTGGCACCATTTAGGGAGGAATCGTGGCTAGTATTTGGTGATTTTAACCAAATTATGAGCCCAGAGGTTAAGAAAGGTGGGTTGCAACCAGATTGGCAAGAGATGTTGGAGTTTAGTGATAGCTTGAAGGAGTGTGATTTGGAGGAGATTGAAGACGGACATGGGCAAACAAAATAATGCAACTGAACCATATTGAAGAAAGATGACACGATGTTAGCCAATGAAAAATGGAAGAACATATGGGAAGATGCTTTGGTCCATTCTCTACCAAGGCATCAATCAGACCATAATCTAATCATGCTTGGGTGGGGATAAAGAAGAAAAATAGATAGAGAAGAAGAGATAAATCCTACCATTTGAAAAGATGTGGCTCCAAGATAAAGAGTGTGAGGATATTGTACAACACTCGTGGATCAGAGGTGGGAGAATCACAGACAACATCTCAAGAATATGGGCAAATATGGATTGTTGGCAATTCTCAAAATTTGGCTCACTAAAGAAGAATATTAAGGAAGCCAGAGACAAAATAAAAAAGTTGAATGGGCCCAACTAATCAAATGAGGTGTCGCGTCTTAAGAGAAAGGATAAGTCCAATCTTAGTTCTTTGTTGTAAATAGAAAAAGTGTAAGGGGCTCAGAGATCTCGAGCTTCATGGTTAATGGTAGCAGACAAAAATACCAATTTCTTCCACCAAAAAGCATCTCAAAGGCAGAAAATAAACTTTATCTAATTCATTAAGGATGACACAGGGAGAATCTTCACTAAGAAGGAAGACATGGGATTTTTAACATGTTTTTCTTTGATCTCTTTACCTCTTCAAATCCTTCTAACATGAATAAGGTGGTTGGTCAGGTTGTAGAAAGAATAACCCAGCAAGTTAGGTAGGGGTTGAATAAACAGTTAAATAGAGAAGAGATTAAAGAATCTTTGCTTCAAATTAATCCTACTAAGACACTAAGGGAGGATAGTACCCCGACCATCTTCATGGCATTAAAATCTGCAATGGATCCCCCCACAATATCTCATCTTTTGTTCGCGAATGACAACATCCTCTTTGCTAGGGCACCAGTACCACCTAAGGAAAATTTTGAGGATGTATGAACAAGCTTCAAGCCAAAAAAATCAATCTCAATAAGTCCCAACTATCTTTGAGCCAAAACGTGCCTACTACCAGACCAATGAGCTATTATAGCTACTAGATGTTAAGGCAATGGAGAGTTCGAGATGTATCTTAGGTTGCCAACTATTATTAGAAGGTCTAAAGCCCATATTGTTTTGACTTTGTTAGAGAGAGTTTGGAAGAAGTTGAAAGAGTGGAAGAAGAAAACATTGACCTAGGTGGGACGAGAAGTGCTTATTAAGGCAGTTGTTCATGCAATACCATCTATGTAATGGGATGTTTCAAGCTCACTAAATCCATTTGTACCCATATTGAAAAACTTATAGCAAAATTTTATTGGAGCAGGGGAAAGGAAGATCCATTGGCTTAATTAGGGAAAGTTGTCAAGGTCGAAAATAAGGTGGCTTGGGTTTCAGAATGACAAAGGCTTTTAATCCAGTGCTATTAGCCAAACAATGGTGGCGAATGCTCTCTTGTAAGGAGTCCCTTATGGCAAAAGTGTTCAAAGCCAAGTATTTCCCTCATTCTAATGCTCTAGAAGCTAAGAAGGGACCATGGACGAGTTATACTTGGAACAACATACATGGAGCAAATAAAGTGTTGAAAGAGGGGACTCTATGGAAGGTGGGCATTGGGATAAATATTGATGTGTGGAAAGACAAGTGGATCCCAAGGGATATTAATCTGGAAATGCCATATGGAGCTGATGAAAATCTTAAGGTGTATGAGTTGCAAAGTACATATAGTGGAGGGTGGGATGAGCAAAGAATTGGAGAGATGTTCCCCTAACAAGTGGCAGAAAGTATCGTGGCCATATCTTTGAGGATAAACCCAGGGGAAGACAGACTGACCTGGATATACACTGAAGATGAAGTATACACTATCAGATCTATATACAACATTTTCATAACTGCCATGCATGAAGAGAGAACTTCAACAAATAGTAATAATGGGCTAATTTGGAAGCAGATTTGAAATGTGGAGGTTGTGCCTAAATGCATAAATTTGGTTTGGAGAACTTGGAAAAACATCATTCTAGTTAGGATGAACCTCAAAAAATGGATGGTGGAAATGGATCCTATTTGCCCCTACTGTGTCTACATGGAAGAAACAGTGGAACACATGTTCTTATACTATTCAGTAGTGAAACCCATTTGGTTTGCAAGCCAACTTGGTGGAAGACTAGAGTGTGGGAATGAGATCTCTTTTATTCAATGGATAGCAGCTTGTTTGGAGGTAAATGACACAACTTTTCACCAAAATATTTTTGGTCTCTTATGGTCCATATGGAATAGAAGGAATAAATGGTTTTTGAGAAAAAAAAAATAGACCACTCTGGAAGTAATATTGGATAGAGTGTTTTGGTTTATATGTCACGAAAAGGAGTTGAGACCTTTGAGATTGGACATGTGAACCATCATATCACGTGGAGTCTACCTCTAGAAGCACATGGAGTTAATATAAACATAAATACAATTAAACCAGGGCAAGGCACATGCCTAGAAATGGTTTCTAGGGACCACAATGGTGACATCATGGCAGAGCTACACAACTCTTAGACCACTATTATCAACCCAAGTTGGTTGAGGCTTTGGTTTTCATGATTGGCCTTGCAAGTGGCTCAAGACCTATCTTTTGGCAAAATCATGTAGAAACTGAATTCCTTCAGTTGTTCCAAGTTAGGGCAAAGAGACAAAGATACACTACTAGAAAATATACTTTTAACATTAGTTTTTTTGGACTTTTAACATCAATTTTTACCCAATGTTGAAATCAGTGATGTTAAAAGTACCAACGTTAACATCAGTTTTAAAAAACCGATGTTAACAAAAATATACAACATCGATTTTTACCAAAAACTGATGTTGAATTATGTAACAACATTGGTTTTTGCCTAAAAAATCGATGTTGATTAATGAGCAGCAACATCAGTTTTTAATAAAAATTGATGTTTTTTTTGTAAATCAACATCGATTTTTACTAAAAACTGATGTTGTTTAATGAAAAACAACATCGATTTTTATTAAAAATTGATGTTGATTAATGGACATCGACATCGTTTTTTAGCAAAAATCGATGTTGTTTTTGTGAATCAACATCAGTTTTAACTGAAAATCGATGTTGATTAATGAACATCGACATCGATTTTTAGCTTAAACCAATGTTTTTTATGAATCAACATTAGTTTTTATTGAAAACCGATGTTAGTGTTCATTAATCAACATTAATTTTCAATAAAAATCGATGTTGATTTTTATAGTTTTTTTAATATATTGTCTATTTTTTTAATATTATCCAAACCTACAAATTAAAATACAAACTAATCCAGGCAAATAGTTTCACAATACGATAAAAAATTACTATGAATTGTAATGGTAAAAGAAAACAATAATGTCAATACACTATAAGCTATTGTAATTAAACTATTTATACAATTTTTTAACAATCTCTTAATCATCTAGTGCTTCATTTCTAACTCTAAGATAAAATTTTGTCCACTAAATCCAAATTGCCTTCAATCTCTCTGATTCCAATGGTCTTGGATCAGTAAAATACTGTATAATATAATAAAATATAACTTAATAAGTATAAATAAAAATAAGTATAACAAATAAAATTTATTTTGAAGTAAACAATTATCATGTCTCATTTATTCTTGAAGTCTCCTTGTAATTTTTCATAACATGTTTTTAATTTCAAATATTTTTAAAAATTATTAAAAAAATATATGTAACTTTTTTCATTAAAAAATCATGAAAATATCTTTAAAAAATTATTGTTTGTCTCACAATTAATTCTTTTTTAAAACTTTTTACAAAATCCCTTGATTCAATCAAAATTATAAAATATTATTATTTCCGTTCCATATTTATTGATATTTAAAGTTAATTTACACAAACTGAGATGCTTTTAATGGATGTAAAGTATTGTTATTTAATTATATTTAAATCTTTTTTTAAGAAATTCTATAATTATATGAGTTATTATTAGATTAAATAATCTAAGCAATTCTTAAACAAAAGTATAGGTGAAAAACTAATGAGATGCTTTAGATTTAAAAAACATTTATAGATGTGAAATGGATGTAATATTAATACATGTAATAGAGATGTGAGAACTAACCAATGACCCATAATATTTCCATCAGATCCTGAAGAGAATATGATTACATTCCCAACATACTTATGGCCACCAATCTGATCCTTCAATCCGCTCAGCTGAATTTCCTCATTGAACTTGTCCATTAGAACCGGTCCACAAACACCGCACCGCACATCACGACTTCCATGAGCACATACAAGTATATGTGAATCCCTCAACACCCCCTTTCCCTGCTTTCCACCACCCCACTCTTTACCACTCACTATCACATCATCAAAAAACTCATCCACGTCTGACTCCTCCACGTCCCTTTCAATCAAACAGCAACAACAACATTCTCACTACTACAACAGCAGCTATTAAGGTCGGTTATTTTACCCATACAAAGTCGGTTCTGGAACCGACCTTGTACACTGACGTCGTCAAAAAGGGAAGGCTACAACGTCGATTTTCTGAGGACCGACTTTGAATTTTTTTTTTTTGTAATTTTTTTTTTAAAAAATTCGTACAATCTAAGTCGGTTATTTCAAAAAACCGACTTAGAAAGCTTAGATACAAAGTCAGTTATTTGAAAAAAACCGACTTTGAAGGCTAGGATACAAAGATGTTTATTTTAAATAACTGACTTTGAATAGTTATCTACAAAGTCGGTTATTTAAAACAATCGACTTAGAAAATCGATTTTGCGAATTTCAAAGACGGTTACTTTAAATAACCGACTTTGTAGATAACTATACAAAGTCAGTTATTTAAAATAACCGACTTAAAAAATCCCTTTTGTGAATTCAAAGGCCATTGCTCAAGTACTTAGTCTTATCACAAAAAAATCAAGTTGTCGTGCTGCTACTATATAATATTAGCATTTAGATGTTTCAGGTTTGTTGAAGAGAAGCAAACAAGATATATATTTAATCCACACAATTTCATTTTGATTAGAAAATCTAAGGAATGTGAAGTCAATTTTAATCATACCAAATAGTATACACTAAACCACCAAAAACTTGGCCAATAGAAAATCTTTATTTACAGGTCTGTAAGATGCATAATATAGAACCAAGCAGTAGTTTGGTTTAGCTGGAACCTGAGATTGATGGCCAAAATAAAATATAGCTTGATAAACAAATCGATCACTATAAGCATAAAATCAAAAATCATACTATTTATAACCAAAAGATTATTTGGTAAGCTAAAGAACCAGAAAACCAAAAATCATAAGTCGTAAAGCCGTGGTCCAACAAAAATTTATCATGAACATGCTTCTTCCTTGGGTATTTATAATGTGTTGTACTTTTTTAACTTAACTTCCCTTTATGAATTCATTTATTTAAAAATAAGAGCAAAATGATCAAGATGCACAAGGTAATCAATCCTCCTCCCCTACATTCTCTCCCTCTATTTTGTATCTTACCTTTCTTTTATTGCAATTAGGGGGTAACATACTAACTATTAACAAATTGAACTAACAGAGGATGGTCTGCTTGGCTCTTTGGGACTTGTCCTTATTTCTTTTAAAATGTTTCCATAATATTTGATTTTGGATTATATTATAGTGCATGCACAGTTTACTCAAGTTTCACAATTTCAATTTTGTCAAACAAGGGAAAAACAACAAATTAAGTATAATAAAAGAGGCACAAACAATTACAATATTTTAAAAAACTGGCAGTTTTTTGTGTCCTAGTGTTTTTCTCTCTGCACTTAATGACATTCATAATTGAGGACCAAAGAAAAGGGAAATATGAATTGAATCTAAAGTGTTTGAGGTCTTAATTAGAATGTATATAATAAGATCCTAAATTTCTGATAAACTCATTAAAGGAATATACAGTGAAAAATTTGTGGCACATACCTCTTCTTCGGATTTTGTTTTTGCATTTGAGTTAGGCGAGTTAGAAACTCGAGGTTTTGAACTCTCTGTGATGGATGGAGTTGAAGCAGGGCTGGGACTGGTTGAACTAATATAAGGAGATGTGCTTTGAGTACCAACATCTCTTGTCATTCCCTCCTTCTTCTTTTCTGCATAGAGAGATACAATGTAGAATTGGGAAGTAACTTGAACTGTGTCCTTGCAAGCAAAAAGGAAATAAAGAACATGGCTTGCTAATTAAGTGTGTGAACCTGGATTGGGAAATTGAAGAGTCACTTCTTCTTGTGTGCAAGTTGCTGACTTTGTTGGAATGTGCTTTGAGGAATAAACTAGAGGAGCAGACACGACAATTCTGTCCATCTTTAATTTCATTTCTAGTTCCATAAAAATAGGATGTTGTAATTAAGGCCAAAATGTCGTGGATATCACAATCCATCCAGCACACATTTCCACATGGAGACAATTTTAAAAGGTTATAAAAAGGAATGGATTTCTCATTTGTTAGACATTTCATGGTGAATCTTCATTTTACTCACATTGCAGAAAACAACACAAAATAATGCATTTGTCCAATGTCCTTGCATCAACAATTCAACATTACCTTTGGGTGATGATGGCTCCTTATATTTTCTGTAGGGGATTGTCACAGCAGCACCTACTTGGCATACCAAAATCTAAACTCTGAAGGAAGGATTATTTTGACCAAAGAAAGGAAAGAACCAAACGATACTCTAACAATCATGATGAGACTCATAATAATTTAACAACTAATCCATCCTTTAAAGAAGCCAGATTCAAAGAGCAATTTGAACTTTAAAATATTTAAAACTAGATAAAAGTTCAAACCAAAGAAAACTAAATAAACCAATAAAAGTATGTGTAAAGTCACGAGACATGCAATATTTTTTAATTAAATAATTTTAAGCCTAAACTTATATTGCAAGTTGCAACTTCTAATTTTGATTGTCAGAAAAGTTATCCTTTTAGCTTTTTAGATTAATTTTCATATTAAATGATTAAGTACAAGTGATGCTTGGAATTTATTATTAAAAAAGTCATCATTCTTCCCTAAATAATAGATTCATCTAAATCATTGTCCTATGATCCTACATCTTAATATAAACTATAAACATTATGATATGTTGTTCTCAATGACAATAAATAGTTGAGCTATGAACTGGAAGGTATGGTACCAAATATTTATAGGGAATGAAGACAATGAATCATACCAAGCGTCCTACTTAACTGAGTCTGTTATGCTCTAAGACATGAAATCTGTAATTCATTGTTAAAGTACAAAGTAAGTCATTTATACACAAAATTCCATTAAAGACATGATTTCATTTGAGAAATTATAGAACCTGAGCCTCAAGGACATTAATTCTAGATAAGGTCTGAGATAAGCGTTCATTCATAGATCGCTCTCTCTCCTTTGCAGTTGTAGCTTTAGCCTCTGCTTCCTGTAGGAACCATAGGAAAAGTTGAAGAAATACAATAATATTCGGTGGTAAAGTTTCTAAAATTGAATTAGAAAGTATTTAAGAAACCTAAAGTCGAGAATTAAAAGTTCTTTCAATAGCAGCCCAAGCTTCAACTTTTCTGGCATTTTTAGGAATGAATGCATGTCATTTCAACTCATTTTATTTCCGGCAACTAATGTCAAGTTTCACACACACACAAAAGAAAAAAAAAAGGTGTCATCAAAAAAGGGAGCAAGATACATGTAATGAATTATAAAAAAAGATTTATAATCAAATCACCAATTTGCTAATGATGTATGATTTACTACTGGACTATTGGCTGAGATATGCAAGCATCTCTATGTTCATATCAAGTCCACAACTACATTAATTTTTATATTATTTGATATGAACATTTCTTAGTGTTTTGCCTACCTCTCATCAGTTCCAAAACAAACATAACTAGCTTATTATACAATTTGAGCAAAAATAAATAAATTCAACAAGTTCCTAATATATTAAATTCTTAACTTTACATTTAATACTTTTCATCTTTTATTCCTTATAGAGAACTCGCTACCAAAACCAATAGGTTAAAAAGGAAGTGGGACGTTCTTGGTGATCATACTAAAAGGATTGAGTTCTTACCATGGCTTCTTTTGCAGTGGGACGTTCTTGGTGATCATAGCGTAATAACTTGTCAACAAGGTCAACGACCTTTTAAAAAATAGTGTAAATTTAGAATGAGAATCAATCATTATATATATATACACACACACACACACAAGTACATTTAAATTAATATTACAAATGCATACTACCTCAGGAACAACCAAGTGATGATTTTCTACATTAATGAACTTTGCCCATGGCTTGCGGCTATGGCTGTCACAATATTTGGAGTGTCTTCTCAGTTAAAACAATAGCTTTATTTAACAAAAACAACATATATACTAAACTATGAAAGCACAGACAAACCTCCCGATAAGTGCTGCAAGATGTGGGTCCAACTCTATTCGATACTTATCTAAATATGCACTTAATTCATCTGTCCCAAGTACCTATTGCATGAGGGAAAAAAGATTATCAATCCCCATCATCTCCTTTTTAGTTTCTTCTACACCAATATTGTAGCCAAATATAAGTAAAACACGCACATAGAGAGTTCTGCAAAGATCAGTAGCAGAAAAATAAGGCAGCAAGTAAGAAACGGAAGAAGCCATTCTCAAAAGCCAAACCCATCATATTTCTTCACAAAAAGATAATTTTATCACAAGACCACAATTGAGATTAGATTTAGGGATGCATATTTTATAGTATTTGAGTTAAATGCTAGGGATTTTGGTACTCAGCAAAATAGGAGACCTCCTCAAAGGATTTACCCTTCACAGAGGTAATGCTCAATTTACAAATGATATAAGATCCCCCTGAATTGAATCCTCTGTCACACACGACAATCTTCCCCCTCACAGACTTGGGATCTAACAAATCTAGTTTTAAGATTGAAAGCAAGTTGGCTAGAAGCCTATAACAATCATTAATAAATAAGATAAAAAAAAGATTAAATTGTTGGGGATTCACATAACTCATTCAATGTCAATACGCACAGACTTGAATCATGAGGAAATAACAAATGGGAGTTCACAATCAGAAACTCTTGCGGAACACTGCCATTTGGGTTTTGTACCAAGGGGGTAACTGACTGAAGCAAAAACACAAGTAAATAAAAGGTGAAAATTGAAATAATTGCTAGAGAAATGAAGCAAAAGGTCAAGTTCTACCCACAAACACGTGTTGTTGTGGCACTCACTTTGGATTTATTTATGCCATCTCTTTGGAGATATTCCATTCCATTCATCCTATGGTTCAATAGCAACAACGCTTAAGCTTCTCACCTTCTCCTTATGCTATTTATTTATGCTATTTTTTATTTGGAATGAGAATGAGAAAAAATAAGAAACAAGGAGAGAGGCATTATTGGCAACCGAAAGGGGAAAATAAAACATAAAATGAGGGAATAATTACCGCATGCACCAGATTCAGATTGTTGACGAGGGAGACCGCGAGAGCAACTGAGAGGGAAACCGCAAAAGCGTCAACAAGGGAGACTGTGAGGGGGACGGCGAGGGAGACCACGAGAGCGTCGACAAAGGAGACTGCGACAGCGTTGATGAGGGAGACCGTGAGGGTAACCGCGAGGGAGATCTCGAGAGCGTCAACCAGGGAGACCGTGAGAGCGTCGATGAGGGAGACCTTGAGAGCGACAAGGAGGGAGAGCACTCGTTTCAACCTTCAATGGTGTTTGTGAGACAGGGGCGCCATTGTAGAAGGAACAACAATTTGGTTTTATTTAATTTAAAAATTATCAAAGTCGGTTATTAACAAAACCGACTTTGAATTTTATAAGACAATGGCGGTTATTCTATAACCATATTTGCATCATAGACATCTATAAACCGACGTCGTTGTTGTATCTTTTAAAAAAATTTACAAAATTGTCAGTGTCTGCTACAAGGTCAGTTTTTGAACAACCGACGTTGTTTGAGCATCGTAGAATGTCCATTGTGTAGTAATGTCTCAAATTAAAACATTACTAGTGTTAAATATAAACACATTTTGGTATGAGTTTAGTCCTCAACATCCAAACAATACATTTAAGCACAAAAAAATTTACATGCACTTCCTTATATAAGAAATTGGTAATGTTTTTTTTATTAGATTTGAAGTTTCGTCTTTGATCATCTATTTGATATTTAATGTAAACTTTTATTAGGGGATTACATCAACCGGAATTATCTTAAATATTAGCTAAGTGATTTTAATTAAATATTCACATGTATATGTATAGCTTTACAATGAGAAATTGATTCTAAATTCAAAATTAATTTTAAATTGTAACAACTTTAAATAATTTTTATATTAAATACAAAAAATATTAAGTTTTACTATTGTGGTACTTTTAATATAAAAATAACATACATAAATCATATCATTTTAAATCAATTTTATCTAAAATTAATTTCTTTCAAAATCACATAATTCATCTTTAATGTAAACTTTTATAAGATGAATTATGAAAATAAACCCCAATTTCAGGTAAAGAAAAAGGAAATTATGTCTAAGTTTTGTTATAATTTTAATTTCCTTCAATAGAAATATTAAACATTTTAAAAATTAAAATAAAGTTAGTTTTTTCATTTTAATCCCCTTATCCAAACGATCATTAAGATATTTTTTTTTTATAAATCAATCTCTAATAATTATTTTTCAGTTTTAACCAATGTTTTAAATTGAAAACAGTGATTAACAGAAAAGTTAAGTAAGAGAAACACAATGCTAAAGAAGAAAAACAAGCGGTTTAAACTTTAGCATACTGGTATTTGATCATGTCCGGGAAAATCAACGCGTCACCATCGGAGAAACCGGCCTCCTCAGGCGCCTTGCACACCGTGATTTTCGTCTGCTGCACGCCACAAACAAATTCAAATTAATCAAAATCACAACCGAATTTAAAATCAGCTTCGTACCAATTAATAGCATTACCGATTGAATAATTTAATGTAATAATGAAGTTAGAATTTGAAACTTAAAAAACCATTCAAACTTAGTGGACTCTAATAGGATATATTAAGGGTCTAGATAAACTTTAATGTAAACATTTACAAGGAAAAAAAAGTAATAAAATATGAAATTAATTTATATATAAACTAAAATTCGTGTATGTATAAGTTAAAAATCATATTTGAGAAAATTAATATATAAGAGTTTGCAGCATTCTGACTAATTAAAAAAGCTTAGATAAATATTTAATTTTATGAGACGATGATAAATTAGTCTATCTTAAAGATAAAAAATTTAAATTTAATGTCTAAATATATAAAAAGTGCGATAAATTAATACTTATAATTTAATAATAAATTGATTCTTAAATTTTATAATTTAAATTGATCATAAAATATAATTTATTATTAAATTAATTTTTAAAAATTATAATTTAATAATAAAAATGATCTTTTCAATTTAATTTCCAATATGAAAATGAAATGATTTTCTTAATGGGACGCGTGGAGGTGATGGAATCAGAAATAGAGGCTCGTACCTGAAATGTCGAAGACCAGATAATTATATTCAGTTTTTCATATTTACCAAAAAAAGAAAAGAACATTGTGATGGAAATAATAGTCTGGGCCTAAAATAATAGTTTGGCCTAATTGTAGGCTCAATTATTGTTAAAAGAATCATGTGTTAAATTTCTGTAACGTGGGTATGATTTAGTCTACAACAGCAGTTAAAGACGTGTGGATTGAAACCGGAAATCTTGGAAGCAGTTCGTATGGTAACAGCAAGGTAATTTGCTTATAAATACTCGATAATTACAGCTAAAAAGATAAACATACATTCTTACTTTGTCTCTTTCAATTACACTATACTATGAAAATAAACCCTGAAACGTTGAACTTTCCCCGCTGCGTATTTTACAATTTTAAGACTCATTAGTATTTTACAATTTTTAAGAGTCTCACGAGCCAATGCTATTAAACTTACTATATTATATAGCCAACAATCATTAGATAACCCTATTTTATTTTTATTCCATAAATCCATACAATATCTGATATTATTATTTTTTTAATACAAATTTATTTACAATATCTATAATCAATTGCTTGTATATATTTTTCTTTTTCAATTCCTACCACATAAGAGTAAGAGAATACATTTTCTAATATTCTTTTTTTATTTGTTTAAATTTTTTTAGAACCCACCACCATTAGCTCCAAACGAAATAGATCCATCATTCCAACCTTTTATCTTTATTACTTTTTTACTTGTTTTTTTTATTTTTTTAATTATTTAATTAGTTAATTTAATACTTTTTTATTTTTAATTAGTTACATGAATTATCAAATCACTTCAAAATTATTGACTCAGATAATCACATGTCATATTTAACTGCAGAAGCAAACATAGCTAAGAAAATAATTAATATATGATATCTCTAAAATTTTGGGAATTAAATTAAATGCAAAGAAAAAAAATTCAAAGGACTAAATTTAAATCTTAAAAGTCATATCTTAAAAGGGTTTATTTTGGGAATTATTATATATAATAAATTTGTTGATTTTTACGATAATTATCTTAAAGATCGCATCAATAATAATTTTTAATTAATTTTCAATTTAAAACTTTTTATGTTAATAATGTAAAGTCATTAAATTATTTTTTAAAGGAAATTATTTACACAAACAT
>PYAF01003483.1:27047-55136 GCA_007407185.1 Glycine tomentella | reverse complement strand
AACATTCGCTTCCACGTTACTCGCATGCAAAATAGTTTAGTCGCATGATAATGTATGCATTTGTGGGGACCCCAAACCTAGCCCAAACGTCACATACCATGCCCACCAAACCCTAAACCATTAACTGCAAACCATCGTCACATGACCATGAAAGCTAACCCTACCCCAACCCTGGCCCAAACGTCACGTCCCATGCCCATCAAACCCTAAACCCTTAACCACAAATTATCATCACATGACCATACCCTAAACACAACCTAACCATGCCCAGCAAACCCTAATCCCTCAAACCACTTGAACTCATGCTTCTCGTCACTCAAAACAACTTCAAAAATCTCTGAAAAAACCAAAAAACACCAGAATGGTTGGCAGTTTAGCAGAGACAGAGAACACTGGAAGCTAAGATATGAAGGAATTGCGGAGCGGGGGGGCCTTATTTACCAAATTGGGGCAGCTGTAACATGCCTAATTCAGGCATGTTACACTGCCCCATTTTGGTAAATAATTTTGAAAGCGCCCCCTATCGATAAATATTTATTAAAAAAAAATCTCATTTTAGTTGTTTTGCCTGAATTTGGTGAGTAATGCAACTATGCAACTCGATGTTGTGAGAAAAGAAAGATCTAGTGACAGAGAAATGAAGTTTTGAAATTACCACATCAATATGTCTTATTTGGGAATGAACAATGAACATGCACAGTGACAATGTGACTTCCATCGAGGGAGTAAATTTCTCTATTTGAAGTGTACGGCCAAATCAGGTTACCCTCTATTTATTACGTTTATCATTGTGTGTGGGATCCTTAATACTTTGTTTACCCATCATAACGGAAATGTCCAATCATATCATTTCTTTTTGTTTTTCGATAATAATACTTTTTTTACACAATTTCATTGAAAAACGAGATAGGAGTAAAATTTATGTATAACAAGACACCCGTGACCGTGAGTTCGCACGGGTTACTTTCATACATAAGTTTGAAATACATTTACTTAAAAAAATATTTATATTAAGATAAATATAATTAGCTATTTATATTTTCTTAAACATGAAAGAAAAAGTATTCAAGCATAAAAAATAATTCAACAAAATCTTGATTTTTAAGCTAGTGAAACCATTGCATGATTTGGGATATTTGAAAATTGAAGATACTCCATGTTCATGTCCTACGTTTTCCATTTTAATATATTTAATTTCAATATATTTGTGATGTATTTATGTAAATATTAACTGACAGAACTATTTTATATTAAATTATTAAATATAGAGTAAAAATATATTTTGTAGTACATATTAGTTAACAATATTAGCATTTTAATAAAATTAATAATTAATATTGATTGATAAAAAAATAGTTTACAATACATATATTTAAATAAAATATTGTATAATAGAAGGGGCATGCAAATAAATATGCATTTTCATCTCTATTAAAAGAATAGGGTAGTATCCATATCCTCACAAAATGGATACTTTTCATCAAAGTTGAGTCAAGTTTGGATGGATAGTTGTGTGCTTGAATTTCTTTGTCATGTCTAGTTGAAGAATATATATGTAATAAAAATAACAATAAACATTTTAATTACAATATTATTGAAAAATAAATTAAATTTATTTCAATACATTTATAATGTATTTGTGGAAAAAAATTCACCACTATTATATATATATATATATAGAACTATTTTATATAAAATTATTAAAGATAGAGTTAAAAAATATTTTATAATAAATATATTAGCTAAATATACATGCATTTAATAAATATATTATATAATAAGTATGAGACAAGTAGTTAGGTACTCATCCAAATTTCTCTTTAAAGAGTTAGGTAATATTCATACTTGTACTTATATCAATCAAAGAAAGTATTTTCCGTCAAAGTTGGGACATATCCAATGAATCCCTCCAAGTTTGTGATTCTTTGTCATGCCTAGGAGAAGAGTATTTATTCAATAAAAAAATAATTTTAAAAACATCTTATTTACAATGTTGATGAAAAATAAATTAAATTTATTTTTTAGTAAATATATATTTAATAAAATTTATTTCAATACATTTACAATGTATTTTATAAAAAAATTCAACACTATTAGAAAAATATTAACCAAAAGAATGATTTTATATTAAATTATTAAAAATAGAGTAAAAAAATTATTTTGTAGTAAATGTATTTGTTAAGAATACATGCATTGAAACAAAATATTATGTAATAAGGATGAGCCCAGTAGTTAGATACTAATTCATGTCCTCGTTAAAAGAATCCAATAATATTCATACAGTCAAAATCTAGGAAGGTTCGAGTGGATCCCGGCATGTTTATGTTTTTTGTCATGCCTAATTGAAGAGAATTTATGCAATAAAAAAATAATTTTAAGATACACGAGTATTCATACAAGTTATTCTTATTTTCATACATATTTGAAATACATTTGCTTAAAATATTAAATTTTTATATTAAAACAAACACAATTAGCTATTTATATTCTCCAATACTGAAAAAATAATGAGAGTATTCAAGAAGAGAAAATAATTCATAACTAATATATATATATATATATATTAAATAATAAAATTATTTTGAAGTTCTTTGTCATGCGTATTTATGCTATAAAAAAGAATTTTAAAATATTTTATTTACAATATTATATAAAAAAATTACTTTCTAGAAAATAATATATGTTAATAAAATTTATTTCAATACATTTATAATGTGTTTGTCTAAAAAAATCCATCATATTATAAATATAAAATAAAGAATCAAACTTTTTATATTAATTATTAAAGATAGAGTTAAAAAAATATTTTATAATAAATATATTAGCAAATAATACATACACTTACATAAAATATTATATAATAGATATGAGACAGGTAATTAAATACTCAACCTCGTTTAAAGAATCAGATATTATTTATACTGGTACTCATATCCAGTAAAAAAAATGGGGAATGGTTCGGCTGGATCCCTAAAATTTTGGATTCATTGTCGCTCATGGCTGATAGAAGAGTATTTTGAAATAAACAAAAAAGAATTTAAAAACAATTTATTTACAATATTATTGTAAAATAAATTATATTTATTTTCTAGTAAATATATATTTAAAAAATTTATTTGGATACATTTATAATGTATTTATGTAAAAGTTCAACATTATTATATAAGCATTTACCAATAGAATTGTTTTATATCAAATCATTAAATATAGTTAAAAATTTATGTTGTAGTAAATATATTAGTTAACAATACACAAAATTAAATAAAATATTATATAATAGATGAGACAGGTAATTAGATACGCATTTTCATCCCCATTTAAAAAATTCAGATAATACACATATATGTACCTAGTCAAAGTGGATATTTTTTGTCATAGACATTAAGAATTTGGAATTATTTGTAATAACTAGTTCAAGATTATTTATGTAATAAGTAAATAATTTTAAAAAATTATTTATAATTATTGAAAAACAATTTAAATTTATTTTCTAGTAAATATATATTTAATAAATTTTATTTCAATATATTTATTATATTTTATGTAAGAAATTTCAACATGATCATATAAAAATTAATCAATGTATTTTCTAATTAGTTATTAAATTTCAGCCACATAATATAAATATTATGCGACAAAATATTTATTTATAAACTTAGTTCAATTATTTTATTCAATATCTAAGTAAAAATGATTTTCTAGGATTTTAAATTAAAAATAAATATTAATGAGTCTTTAATATGCAACCGTCTTTGTATCCCATTGTGTGTTTTGTTTTTTAAATGCATCCTTTTCTTTTATGCACCTATATTCAAAAACTGAAGATAATATACCAATATTATATATAATAAGATTGAAAGGCCAAAGTCACCAATGTAATTGTCAACCACAATATCAAGCAAATAGATATTATAATACAGATACCAGCAACAAATTGCGTACTTTACATGACGTTTCAACACCAGCAACAACAACACACTGAGGGGCTTCTACCCATGACTGCATTTCTTGACTAGGGCAAAGGCCATGGCCAGTTTATAAAAGCAAAATGCACCAAGTAGTAGAAGTTTCTGAATATGCTTTTCAGCCTTTGTTTCTAATTCTATTCTTCTTTCAATCTCTGCAGTCTGCAAATGCACACACATTTGTCAATTTAAAGGCCATGTATGTAACACTTCAAGATTAACAACTAAAAATGTATGTACTTTATTGACTATAATAATTGCATCCATTCCATTGACAATTTTTAACATAATGAAGCATTCAACTAGTGAACCATTGTAAGATGAAGCATATGTCTTTGTAGTCTGCAGTTTTTTCTTTTTTATTGGAAAAGTTCAAGGGAATGCTACCTTAAGTTTTCCATGTTTGGACTTGAAGCATATACCTTAAGTTTTTATGGAGATGTGGCCTTTTACTTCTACAGAGAGAAATGATCACAAAAAGAAATCATTGATTTCAGAAAATGTGCAAGCAAACAACATCTATTTTACCTTAAAAATAATCCAAAATATACTTATAATTTTGACTTCTAAAGGCATTTCTATGCTGAATATTTGCAATGCTTTCATGCTAAATCACTAAACTCTTCTAAGTGTCTCTGTACTAACTAATAGCTGATATTATGTTAGATTTTTTTCTGCTAAACCTATATTCGGATACATTTCAAATATCAATTAAATTTTTGGTATTCCAAAGAAAAATACTGATTGTCAGACGAAGTGTTTAAAATCACAAGGAAGTTAAGAAGCTTGGTAGGAGCTATATGTAAATAGTGATATATATGTATACTGGGAACTTTGACTGCCCCAAAGAAGTAAGTGTTAAGGAAGAATAAGCTTAACATTTGCACTTTTATGGTTTTTCCCAATGCTATAAAGGAGTAAATGAACAAAACATTCTTTTACAATGTAAAATGAGGAGGGAGTAAGTTAAGCAAATATATAGCAAATGTTGCGTCAAAAAGTTAATGCGTAACTTATGGCAAGTGCATCGGTCGTTCAAGTAATAAAATGATAAATAGAGTATCGTCTCCACGAGGATTAAGGCACTAATTTATTCGTAATTATTATCTTTAAATTGGAAGAAATAAAAATAAAGTAAATTGTGATTTTTTTTTGTGAATTTGAAGGAATTAAAATAACAGAATTAATTAAAATTAAATATTAGATTAATGGTGGTTTCAGAATTTATGAAGAAGAATTGTGGTGAAAGCGCAATCACCTCTGTTCCCTACTCATGTAATTGAATGGATAATTAATGTCACTTAATATAATTGCTCAAAGATATGCCTTATATAATTAGTTAAACCCTGATTTCTCGGTCATTTTAACCCTTTAATCCTAATCAAGAATTATAATCTCTTAGCAACCCCTTTTCAGATTAAGCTTTAAGTTGGCATACTACGCTTTGCAATCCTTCATCCCTATCCCTAGGTAATGTCAAACTATTACTTCACTGCTTTCAGAAACTAAAACCCCAATATCCCTATTGTGAATTCTAGCCCTCAAAACCCCTAATAGATTGATCAAGTCTATCAATGGCAATCAGAATTAAAGAACAAGATAAAGTGAAACAATTATAAAGAGCTTCATTAATATTAATTCAATCCACACAAGAGTTCACATTGGCTTATGGCCTCACCACAATCAAAGAGGAATTAGCCAGACATAGTTATGTTTGACTCAATACAATGATGATAAAGAAGATGAGAAAGAATACAAAGAGGAAGAGTAATCAAATCCCTCAATCCTGGCCTTCTTCTTGATCTTCCTATTTTCTTGATTTCCTTTAATGCCTCCGTTTTATGTTTCTGCCTCTGTGTGTGTTTTTGTCTGTAAAAACGTCTTATTGCTTCTCTATTTATAGACATGTTTGCAAAACCCTAGTATCTTTTCTTCTTATCATATCTTTAAGCTGATTTTGAATTTCCAGAATTGCTTGGCTCTTTATTTTGCTTCTTTTCTTCTATTTCTTGCTCCTAGACATTAAAATAACAATAATTAATAATAAAATTAATGATAAAACAATTTATATCTATTTTAAGCCTTTATTTGATATTTTATGTTTAATTTCTTAATTATTTTATCCTAAAAACTACATATGCTATCAACATATCAAATAATTCCCAAATTTAGATATTGTTGTCCTCAGCAATAAAATAAAATATTATTGCAATGCAAACTATATTCAACAATAAAGCATTTCATCACATACACAATCTCATAACTATTTTGTTAAATGCAATTGAGTTCCACATGAAAATTTCAAGAATACTTATCAATTCCATCAACATAGAACCTTAACTTGTATACCCCTCACCAAGAAAGATAATCCACTCATCACTCAAGTGTTTAGGGTAATTGTAATCTCTCAATTCCTCCAAAGCTATAATACTACCATAAGCTTGATCATATTCTCAAGTTCTTGAAAATAAGAAACATAAATACATGCACAGTTGATCAAAAGGTCTTTATAAGATTGTAACTTGGGCTGACTTAGAGGTAGAAATATTTGGAAAGTAGCTAAATATCATTGAGATTGGAACATTGATCTTCTTTAGACTCAATTATATCTCAATTTGGAATTAGTTCTCCACTATTTCTTTTTATTCATACTTTTTCATAATTTCTTTTTTTTCCTCCTTTTGTATTTCCTTCCTTTCTTTTCTTCTTTGAACTTATTTGAAGACAGTTCATTTCTTTCCTTCTTCTTTTGACTTTTAGTGGAATTCACTTTGATCACTTTCGTCTCATTTTCAATCAATCAAACATTCCAACCTCAAGAGAGGCAAGCCAATAAGTATGGTTCAACAGTTCATTAGGTATTTGAATAGAAAAGTCTCAAGCTCAAAAAGGTTAACAATGGAAGAATTTTTCAGGTAAGCTAATTTGGCCATGGCTAAAAGAATAAAATGTCTTTATCATATCAATTATGCAAATATTGTAGAGAAACAAAGCAAGTTCTAGAGTATTATTTACAGTGAGATCACTCTGACAAGAAAATTTTCCGTATAGGCTCAATCCTCACAAGCTATGGTATCAGTCTAGATTCTGTTGATTTCCTATCAAGTATCCTATTCTTTTTCACAATGTACTTCAATCACAAAAACAAGCCTAGTTCTAATCATGTCCAATGTAATTCTAACTCTACTTGTTTCATACATGCTTCCAAAGACAAATATCATTCAATCAAATTTATCACTGCATTGGCAATTCCAAATCTGAAAATTATATTATATGCTCTAGATCTTTATTATCCTAATTTCTAAAAATTAAACCTAATATTTTTGTTTTTGTTAGACATTATTTGCTTCTTTGAATGTCGTTCATCAAATAAACGCATATGCGTCCCATAATTCCCAGATTTAGATATTGTTGTCCCCAGCAATAAACTAAAAGAAGAGTTATGCGCTGATAAAACATTCACACATGTATGCCTTATTTGAAGAATCACCATTACAAACATTGAACATCAATCTAAACAGAATTAAAATACAAGAAATTTAAACAAACTAGAAGTAAAGACTATAAAATGACTAAAGTAATAAAATTAAATAAACTAACTACAAAAAAAAAAATCAATAATAAACCTAAAAATCTTGGATTTTTTTTTAATTTTATATATAATAAATTAAACTAATGAAGTATGAATGTAAAAAATCCTTGGATTGCCTTCCAAGTAGCGCTTGTTTAACGTCACGAGCATGACACCGACCTCTTTAATTTTCAGGGGAATCAAGTGGTATGGAAACAGTATTCCTATCCACTTCCCCTCCATGATAAATTTTCAACCGATATCCATTCACTTTAAAAGATTTATCAGGATTTTGTGGGGCTATTTCAATTGTCCCATATGGAAAAACTTTTTTAACAATAAAGGGGCCAGACCAACGGTATTTGAGTTTACCTGGGAATAGTCTCAATCAAGAATTGTAAAGTAATACCTGTTGTCCCGGTGTAAACTCCTTTGGATGAATTTTCTTGTCATGCCATTTCTTAGTCTTTTCCTTATAAAGCCTGACATTCTCATAAGCGTTTAACCTGAACTTGTCAAGCTCATTTAATTGCAATAATCTTTTCTCATTAACTTTAGACAGTTCAGAATTAAGAAACTTGGTAGCCCACATTGCTTTATGTTCTAATTCCACAGGAAGATGACAAGACTTACCATATAAAAGTTGAAAAGGTGACATACCTATTGGTGTTTTGAAAGCTGTTCTGTATGCCCATAATGCGTCATCCAACTTTTTTGCCCAATCTTTCCTTGAACTTCCAACAGCCTTCTCCAAAATTCTTTTCAATTCTCTATTGGAAATTTCAACTTGTCCACTTGTTTGAGAATGATAAGGTGTAGCCACTTTATGAGTGACCCCATATTTAGCAAGCAAACTAGAGAATTATTTGTTGCAAAAATGAGCGCCTCCATCACTTATGATTGCCCGCGGTACTCCAAATCTAGTAAATATATGTTTCCGTAGAAATGACACAACTACTTTTGCATCATTAGTAGGCAAAGCAACCGCTTCCACCCATTTGGAAACATAATCTACTGCCACTAATATGTATTGGCTGGAATATGACTTAGGGAAAGGTCCCATAAAGTCAATTCCCCAAACATCGAAGATCTCCACCTCCAATATGTTGTTAAGGGGCATCTCATCCTTCCGCGAGATATTACCAGTCCTCTGGCATTTGTCACATTGCTCCACATAATCGCGTGGATCCTTGAAAAGCTTTGGCCAATAATACCCACACTGCAATACCTTTTGAGTTGTTCTATTACCTCCGAAATGACCTCCATAATCCGAAGAATGGCAATGCCAAAGAATCTTTGACAATTCGACTTCAGCTACACATCTGCGAATAACACCGTCATTACATTTATAATAAAGGAATGAGTTATCCCAGAAATACCTCCGTGCATCATGGAAAAATCTCTTCTTCTGCTGCCAATTAAGATCTCCAGGAATAGCACCCACAGCTTTGAAATTAGCCATGTCAGTGAACCAATGACCCATTTTAATTACTGACATAACCGTTTCATCCGGAAAGGATTCATTAATGACTATCTCTGGTCCATCTTGTAATTCCTTTTCCTTAATCCTTGAAAGATGATCGACTACTTTATTCTCCACTCCAATTTTGTCCTTGATTTCCAGGTCAAATTCCTAAAACAATAACATCCACCGCAATAATCGCAGCTTTGCATCTTGTTTATTCATCAAATACTTAAATGCAGCATGATCAGTATAAACAATAACTTTAGACCCTATCAAATAAGACCTAAACTTATCTAATGCATACACTACAACTAGCATTTCTTTTTCAGTAGTGGCATAATTCACTTGTGCCTCATTCAAAATTTTACTAGCATAATAGATAACATGCAACAATTTATTCTTTCTCTGACCAAGAACAACACCAATGGCGTATGCACTTGCATCGCACATGAGTTCAAATGGCAAAGTCCAATTAGGTGCTGTCAAGATAGGTGCAGTTGTAAGTTTCTCTTTTAACACATTAAAAGCAGTAAGACAATTCTCATCAAACACAAAATCTTTTTCTTTTATTAGAAGTTGACTAAGAGGTTTTGCTATTTTAGAAAAATCCTTAATAAACCTCCGATAAAAGCCTGCATGTCCTAAGAAACTTCTTACCCCATTAACATTAATTGGTGGTGGAAGTTTTTCAATTAATAGGAGTTTGGCTTTATCAACTTCTATATCTTTCTTGGAAATTTTATGTCCTAAGACTATTCCATCACGAACCATAAAATGACATTTTTCCCAATTCAAACCTAGGTTCGTTTCTTGGTATCGTTTCAATAATTTAGATAGATTTGTTAAACATGTATCAAAACAAGAACCAAAAATAGAAAATTCGTCCATAAAGACTTCCAAACCTTTTTCTATCATGTCAGAGAATATGAAAAGCATGCACCTTTGAAAAGTCGTCAGCGTATTGCATAGGCCGAATGGCATCCTTCTATAAGCGAAGACTCCAAAAGGACAAGTGAAGGCTGTCTTCTCTTGATTTTCAGGTGCTACTGGAATTTGATTGTAGCCAGAATACCCATCCAAGAAGCAATAAAATGCATGTCCAGCTAATCTTTCTAACATCTGGTCCATAAATGGCAATGGGAAGTGGTATTTTCTTGTGGCATCGTTTAGTCTTCGATAATCCACACACATCCTCCAACCGGTAATTGTTCTAGTGGGAATTAATTCATTGGTATCATTATGAACTACAGTCATCCCACCTTTCTTGGGAACAGTTTGAATAGGACTTACCCATGAAGTATTTGAGATTGGGTAAATCATACCGGCATCAAGCAGCTTAACCACTTCCTTTCTAACCACTTCTTTCATGGTAGGATTCAATCTTCTCTGAGGTTGTCTCACTGGTTTTATATCATCCACCATCAAAATTTTATGAGTGCAAAAGGAAGAATTGATGCCCTTTAAATCAGATATAGACCATCCAATTGCACTCTTGTGTTCCTTGAGTACTTTAAGCAATTTTTCTTCTTTAGCTTCAGACAATCCTTTGTTGATGATCACAGGATATGTCTTCTCTTTTCCCAAGAACACATATTTCAGATTCTCGGGCAATTCCTTCAGCTCCAATTTTGGTGCTTTACTGGTAATATCGTCTTCTTTCTTTTCCATCACCTCTGTTGCAACTTCCCGATCTTCAGTTGGAATCTCCTCACTTATGATCTCCAGCACTTCAGCTAACTCTTGATCATTGGACTTTTCTTTATGGACTAGAATATCTAATATATCAAGTCTGAAACAGTCATTTTTATCAATAGGATTTTTCATTGCATCAAAAACGTTAAAAACAACTGATTCATCAAACATTCTCAACTCTAATTTTCCTTGAGCTACATCAATTATAGCTTTAGCCATAGCCAAAAATGGCCTACCTAAGAGGATAGGTATCTCACTTTCCTCCATATCTAGAACTATAAAATCTGTTGGGAAAATAAATTTGTCAACCTTAACCAAGATGTCTTCCATGACTCCACTAGGTTTTCTCAATGATCTATCAGCCAATTGAAGAGACACCATGGTTGGTTTTAATTCAGAAATCCCCAAATATTTGCATATAGAGAGAGGCATCAAATTGATTCTTGCTCCAAGATCACATAATGCCTTCCCCACATTTACATTACCTATTGCGATTGGAATGTTGAAACTTCCTGGATCTCTGAGTTTGGTTGGAACTCGCTTTTGGATTATGGCGCTGCATTCTTCAGTAAGCACAACGGTTTCACATTCCTGCAATTTATGCTTTCGAGACAACAGATCTTTCATAAATTTAGCATAATTAGGCATGTTAGCAAGGACTTCAGCAAATGGAATGTTAATATGCAGTTTTTTAAACATTTCTAAAAATTTAGCATATTGTTTCTTTTGGTCTTGTTGCTTTAGCCTCATGGGATAAGGTGATTTTTCAAAACGAGAAAAATCCATTACCTGTTTAGAATTTGTAGCAGCGGAATTTTTATCATTACCTGTTTGTGCCTGTTCCTCTGCTTCTTGATCCTCATTTTGATTGGTTCTATCTTTCTCACCAACCCTTTTCTGCACTTTATTAGTCTACCCTTGAGGTGTGATAATAGTTCCACTTCTTGTAGTTATTGCTTTAGCTTGTTCTCGTGGATTGATCACTGTATCACTAGGAAATTGCCCCAACTGTCTTTCTGCAAGCTGCTTTGACAATTGACGAATTTGATTTTCAAGATTATGAATAGATGCACCTTGATTCTTGAATTGAGCTCTGGTCTCCTGAATGAATGCATTTGTCGCTTGAATATGCTCATTAGTGGCTTTAATATGCTCATTAGTGGTCTTGGACAACTGTATCATAGCTTTCTCTAATTCAGAGGGCTTTTTAGGTGGAATAGATGGAGGTTGCAAATAATTGTTAGATTTATAATCCAACCCTCCTCCTTGAAATTTCCTCTGAAAATTATTACCCATAGCAAAATTCTGATTTCTCTGAAAGTTTTGCTGGGGTCTTTGGTCATACCATACACCATTCACCTGGACTAGGTTTGTCCTATCAGTGTAGGACATTCATTCGTCTGATGGTCCTCTTGACAATATTCACAACTGAATACTGGAGCTCTAACTGGTGCGGTCTGTAATGTAGAAATTTGAAGCTTGTCAATTCTCTCATTAAGCTTAGCAAGTTGTTGTGACAAGAGCTTCTGTTCTGCTAACATAGCATCACTACTCCCTAATTGAATAATCTCACGTTTAGGATGAATTGCAATGCTCTCATTCTCATTTGTTGCTAAGGAGTCAATCAACTCATAAGTTTGAGTTGTTGTTTTAGATCTGATTGAACCTCCTGCTGCAACGTTAACCATCATCCTTGATTCAGGAGTCATCCCATTGAAGAAAATCATCACCTTCTTCCCAATTGTCATATCATATTGAGGACATTTTCTGATTAACTCCTGAAATCTATTCCAGGCTGCACACAACGTTTCTCTACTATGTTGAGTAAAATTAGTGATTTAATTCACTAATTTATTGTACTTTTCCATAGAGAAATGTTGAGAAAAGAATTTGGCAGCCAACTCATCCCATGTGGTGATGCTGTTAGGAATCTATCTATCTAACCATCTGAGAGCTCTTCCTTTAACTGCAAAAGGAAACAATCTCAGTCTAATTGCATCATCACTTACCCCTTGATGTCTTATGGTGTCACAAATTCGCAAGAATCTGTCCACGAAATCATGGAGATCCTATCATCTTCACCACCAAATTGGCTTTTCTCCACCAAAGTGATTAATGATGGATGAATGTCAAAGTGGTTCGCCTCTATGGGTGGTCTGACGATGCTAGAATTGGGTCTTGTGAATAATGGAGCAAGGATGTCCTCCATCAATTCATCTCCCGGTCGTGGCTGATTATTGTTTCTGTCAGCCATCTCTAGTTCTATTTCAAAATATGAACTAGATGTTTCTGCTTCCCTCCTCTGCTTGGCTAACTTCCTGTTCCTCTTTGCAGTCTTTTCTATTTTAGGATCGTACTGTAAGGTTGTAGGATCAGTTGTACCTCGCATAAACTCAGAAAGCAGATCAATAAAAACAAAATTCCATTATTAAAGAATAAAAATTACAATTAAATTGGCGTACTCAATCCCTGGCAACAGCGCCAAAAACTTGTTGCGTCAAAAACTTGATGCGTAACTCACGACAAGTACACCGATCGTTCAAGTAATAAAATGATAAATAGAGTATCGTCTCCATGAGGATTGAGACACTAATTTATTCGTAATTATTATCTTTAAATTGGAAGAAATAAAAATAAAGTAAATTGTGATTTGTTTTGTGAATTTGAAGGAATTAAAATAACAGAATTAATTAAAATTAAAGATAAGATTAATGGTGGTTTCAGAATTTATGAAGAAGAATTGTGGTGAAAGCGCAATCACCTCTGTTCCCTACTCATGTAATTGAATAGATAATTAATGTCACTTAATATAATTGCTCAAAGATATGCCTTATATAATTAGTTAAACCCTGATTTCTTGGTCATTTTAACCCTTTAATCCTAATCAAGAATTCTAATCTCTTAGCAACCCCTTTTCAGATTAAGCTTTAAGTTGACATACTACACTTTGCAATCCTTCATCCCTATCCTTAGGTAATGTCAAACTGTTACTTTATCGCTTTCAGAAACTAAAACCCCAATATCCCTATTGTGAATTTTAGCCCTCAGAACCACTAATAGATTGATCAAGTCTATCAATGGCAATCAAAATTAAAGAACAAGATAAAGTGAAACAATTATAAAGAGCTTCATTAATATTAATTCAATCCACACAAGAGTTCATATTGGCTTATGGCCTCATCACAATCAAAGAGGAATTAGCCAGACATAGTTATGTTTGGCTCAATACAATGATGATAAAGAAGATGAGAAAGAATACAAAGAGGAAAAGTAATCAAACCCCTAAATCCTGACCTTCTTCTTGATCTTCCTATTTTCTTGATTTCCTTCAATGCCTCCTTTTTATGTTTCTGCCTCTGTGTGTGTTTTTGTCTGTAAAAACGTCCTATTGCTTCTCTATTTATAGCCGGGTTTGCAAAACCCTAATATCTTTTCTTCTTATCCTATCTTCAAGCTGATTTTGAATTTCCAGAATTGCTTGGCTCTTTATTTTGCTTTGTTTCTTCTATTTCTTGTTCCTAGACATTAAAATAACAATAATTAATAATAAAATTAATGATAAAACAATTTATATCTATTTTAAGCCTTTATTTGATATTTTATGTTTAATTTCTTAATTATTTTATCCTAAAAGCTACATATGCTATCAGCATATCAGTAAATACAAAAGTGATAAACATTAAACATACCTGTCCTTCACTAACAATAGGACTTAGCCTACAACCTTCTTCAAAGGGATCTGAAATTTTGATGTTTTTGGCCCATTGCACAAGTCTGTTCACAAATTGTGTTGCTAAACTTTCCTGAAACAGTAAAACCATCTCTCACTTTATCAATGTTCAAAACTCAGCCAATGCAATTGCTACAAAGTTTATAGACAAAATGCTCACTATCTGAGTATATCAGAACCTTCCCATTTAGGCAGCAAAATAAGAAAAGTAAGCTACAAATACTTGTTTGTGAAGAGGGAAATGTGTTATGGATGAATCAAAATCAATATGTTAAACTTACATGCACAATAAGGCAAGATGTTGCACTTACTCTTATCAAGGTCCATTTGTAAAGAAGCAGCCAAAGACGGTCCATTCAGCAGCTGCTTAATCAAGGAAAATAGCAAAATAAATGATAAGATAGCATAAGAAACCAACACAACAAATAATCAAGGTTGCATGAAAATCAATATTAAGGCACCACGAAGAAACAACTGTGCTTTGAATATTATTACTTCAACAATGAATCATAATTTTATATATAAAGAAAAAACCATAAACAGAAATCACGAAAACAACTTACCTACTATGGAAAACAGCACTCCACAACCATGCCTTCATGGATAAAATCCCATAAATATGCCACAATCCAGTGTACTCATAATAAGTCTTCTTATCTGGCCTCAAAGGCAACTTATAGTACACAAGAATGAAAAAGGATACCCAACCATGAAACTGCATAGCAAAATTTAACATTTAAAAATAACTACATCGCTGGGAAGCGTTTAGATCACAAGCACTACCCCTACCAGTTCCCAATAATCTGATTCCTATTATATTGTTCTTTTAACATTTTTCTGTTTATTTGTTAACAATAGTTTTACCATAGTCAAAACCATGGTGGTAAAATACCACGAAGACACACAAACATAAACATATAAGTATAATCAACCATCATACAATACAATCAGGAAGAAGCAGATCAAAAAACTATTGATAAATAATTGTCAAACAAAAACATAATAGGGGTAAATTAAGTGGGTCCTGTCACATAGATGCAATGAGTCAGGCTGAGCCTATTTAAAAAATTTAATGTAAGATTATTGGTGAAGACAACACCTGCTAGACGCAGGCAACGAACAATATCTCTATATCTTGACAAAACTTCCTCAAATCCATTGCAGAACATCTCATCTGAATGGAAACTAAAGACATCTTGATCATGAGTTGATGCTGACAGGTAAAAAAGAAGAAAGAAACACAATCAAGTCTGCAATTTGGAAACATAAGCAATCTGAAAGCATGAAGATTTGTATATAGAATTACCATCTTCAAATCTAAAACAAGGAATCAAGTTATCCTCGTCAAAAACACTTAAAGTTTTCCCAATGATCGAGATTGCTTGTTCATAAGGATTCTGACCACTTCCTATATGATGTAAACTTTTTCGGTTGAATGACCTCTTCCCTGATTTCAAAGTGATTTATGCAAATTTAATTAATAGCACAACTCACTATAAGTAATCCAAGCATCAAGATATGAGTAAGAGATAAAATCCGTCCACTCGTTGCTCTTTGTAAAATGAATTCCAACAATGAGATTAGAACATTCTAGGCCAGCATGTGAAAGAGTAGTGGTAGCCTATGCAAAATGATTTCATTATTTGACAAAATAAGGTGTTTTCTGTGAGTGAAACAACCAATAAGAATTTTCTCATGTTGATCTTGTTGCACTATGAGAAAAGTAAAATACAGCAAGCTACTGTAAGCTTCATCCAAGATCAGCTGAAGTATAAAGGTCTTGTTTGAAAAAAAAAAGAAGGTAGAAGTACAAATAGAGGTTTTACTCGCACTCATTGTAAAAATGTAGCAATTCTAAGCAAGGGTGTCGCAATTTTTTCTTTCTTTCAAAATGCAGTATTTTTATACATTTTTTTCTTTTAGAACATGGTCCCCGTAGGTCCAAACAAGATCCTTTTGGTGGTCCAGCTCTGTCACTGATTTTGACACTCTTTTATGTGGGAAAAACATAATATATAACAAAAAGAGGTAGTTCTCAAGTTTGTTGTTACACTGAACCCTTATCAAGACTTTAAGAACCTAAATATTTTGATTTTCAATGTGGACCATCGTAGGCAGAAGTTTGAAGTCTGATTTCAGAAAGAACATAACTGATTCCCTTTCTTTCTTTCTTCTCCTCCCTTTCATGCTGATTGCTGAGACTTTTATATCGATGCCATTAAGGTAGGAAGTAGATAGACATAGATCAGACTAGTTCAAGTCAATGTCATTTTGTCCCTAACCCCAATGTCCCCTATCCCCCTTGCTTACCATGCACAAAAGTCAATGATGTAAACAAACCAAACCAAAAATGATGAATTTTTTTTTGTTATATTCATACACAAAAAACACAATTATACCTAAGCAAATCACAACAATTACTCATCCAGGGAATGGTAATCATCAGCTATTCTTGAATATCTCCTATCCAATTTCCTTTTTGGCTGTGAAAAGTCATGGAATGGAGCTGGTGCACGATGCTGAAGAGGCGTATGATAAGGATTTTGTTGTGGGTATGCATTTGGTGATTGAGGGTATCCATAGTCATCCCATGAAGATGAAGAACCAGCAAATCCATATGATGAAACATGTCTTCTTTCAGACCCTTTTGAACTCTTACCTCCCATAATCAACTCCTTTAGAATCAACACAAGCAAAAACAAAACAACCAAAGTTGTCCAAGGCTCTAGCTGCAATTGGAAACATGCTAGATAACCATTTTACATTTTAAATATCCAAAATAAATGTTATCTTCTTTATTCAAAGATGAATATTCATGTTTGAAAGGGGAAAAGAGACATAAAAATTTATAATTTCTACAAAGAAAAGGCATAACCTCCTCAAGAAACATAACACCAGTAGCGTTCTTTATAGCTTCTGCCATATGTTTCATCAATGATATATTTAAATGAAAGCAAATGGAAGTAGTTACATATCAACAAAACAAGAAGTACCTAATCGTTCATTTCTTCTAAGTTTCCAAAAGAGAATGAAAACAACCACTATAACTAAAACTGATATTGATACCACTATGGGAATCAACCAATTTTGATCATCCACTCTGAAAATGATGAAAACATAATAGTTAGGACATAAAGATGTTTGATGAATCCTTTATAGATATCTAGGTGCTTCATAGTTCATACTTCCACCTTGGCTTTCTTTACCATGATTCCCGATACAAATGAAACTAGACATGCTTGAAATAAACATCTTTAGGTCTATTATATCAGGGCATACCTCAATGTGAGTAACCCAACCCTTGATCTTTTAACAAGAATGGTAGGAACAGAACATGAAAATTGATTGCCCTTTAAATCCCTACAAAAATTTGTTTTTTCTTGCATCAGCCATTACCAATTTTCCGCTGTATATGTGAGGCCATACCACCATCATAAAAACACTTACAAATATTTAAGGGATTTCAATTAAAACAAACTAAACAGCATTCAGTGTAGCTAACAACCCATAAAGTACGACCTAAAATTTCTTACCTTCTTGGGCTCTTCTAGCTTGGCAATGTATACACCTTTAGTTTCATCTTCACCATCCTCAATGACAAACTCTTGGTATTTGTCAATATGCTGAAATGATAACAAGAAATTAGTTTTAGTAATAATAAAAATAAAAAAATTGACCTTAAATAACAAGAAAACCATGGCAATCATCAACTGCATTATGCAACTTGCTTTTAGGAGACTAGTGGTACATTATGTTAGTTTAGCCACAAGCAGGCCAGTACACAAGATCATTGTTTTTGAGTTTTCGCCAAGAAAGTCCTGCATTTTATGCCAAGTAGTGATGAATATATAAAAAAAAACCCTGAGACTAAAGATTCAAACTAAACCAGCATATAAATCAACCTGAATTAGAAAAGTCCCTTGACCCAATCAGTATATATATGCTGTTAGGCACAAAGGATGATCAGGCTTTTAGTGGAATATCATAGTGTAGCAACCTTTTAGTGAAATTTTATTAATTACATTGAATTATCAAGTCACAGTAAAAGGGTTTGTGCATGTCTATATGCTTTTGAAGGGTACTTTGTTTTGAAACCTTTTTTTTTTCTATTAAGAGAGAGACAAACAAATTTACAGCCCCAAGTTGTATCATTATTATTGCATCATACATATAAAATTCTCAATACAAAATTTGCAGTACTAGTGCTTGTGTGGTTGGTTATAGAGCACTAAAAGGGTTGATAAATTTACCTCAGGATTAAAGGTGAGTGCAACCTTGATCTCCCCACACTACTTATGGTCCTTGACAACATTGTAAGAAGTTTCTGGAATGGTTTTTCTAACATTTATATTAAATAAATTTATTAAAAACTATAAAATTATGAATACAAATTCGTTAAAACTTACTAAAAATTAAAAAATATTATGACTGAATTTTAACAAAATAAGAAATAAGATGTGTAGTATGTTTTTCTTATGGCTAAACTAGCAGAAACAGTGAAAAGGAAGCTTTCATTCCAACGGGGTTTAGATCCTGCACCTAATTAACATATGTTAATTAAGTAATTAACTCAATATATTAGCGTCAGCCATACCCATGATCACCAAGAGATAGGGAAAATAAATATGAAAGATAGTCTAGAATCAAATTGAAGCCAAAATTGAAAAAATATTGGAGAAAAAGCTAGGCAAAATAAAGTAAATTGCACCTTTAGCCACACTGCTTCGGTGCTCTTGTGCCTGATAAGTGAGAATCACATAAGGATCCATTTTCCCTGCTCGTAAAATTAAGTAAAATTGATCAACCCCTTACATTTATTACAATCTCTAACCATTTTGAATTGTTAAACTGAAAAGGTTTTAAGTCTAGAAATAAATAAAATAAAATAAAATTGGAGGAAGACCAAGACCCGTTGAATAAAAAATAATTTATTCAATGACATGGAACTTTAAGCCCAAATTACTTTGAGGCAACATTTTATAAGAAACAAACCCATTAGGATTGGCCTAATGGTAGAGGATTGAAGTACATGCATTCGTATTACTGACATTGTATAGCAAAAACAAACAAAAACCATAATACATAATTTCCCCTCATCATTTAGTTTGTGACAGATGAAACTAAAACCTTTTTAAAGAAACATTATAAGAGAACAACATACATCAACCACTTTTACAATACCAAGAAACATAACATTACCTTTGATATGTGTACCCCAAGACTTCTATGTATTCCAGAACACTACATGCATATAAAGAAGCCAAGATTGACACTAGCCCAGCTTGGACCTCTACAAACTAAATTTTTTATAGAAAATTGTGAAAATACAATCATCAAAAGAAATGCAGAAAATGCTTCTTCTATTTCTATTGACATGAAAATCTGAGATAAAGATTGGATCATTCATTCGAACAATTTCCAAACTAAAATTAGATTGATTGGGATTGCTTATTTTGGTGGCATATACACAGCACATTCACTGCACAGTCACATTCATCATATTAAATTTCCCGCAAAAGGTAAAGTGGGCATAGAGGGTCATGGGCAATTACAGTATATGAATAATCAATCACAATAAGCAACAAGTATGTGAGAGGAATCACAAGAGTGAGAGAGGAATTCGTACCAATTCTCTGCGGAGGAATCACAAGAGTGAGAGAAGAATCAGTGCGTGAGAGGTGAGACTGTGAGAGGAAGTTCCGCAGGAGGATTACGAAGATATCCCAAAAATAGATTTTGATTTTTTTAATTAAAATCTGCATAAAAAGAAAATGGATTTTAGATATAAAAATAGATATGAAATATAGATGTGGTAAAAAGATCTGGTCTATTAAAAATAAATAAAATGGACTGGAACAAAACAGATATTGGATCACAATTAGATATTAGATTTTTTTTGCCCAAGCCTACTTTACATATGTAGATGTTATCACTTATTTACTCATAAGTTTTCTAGCTCAACTTTTTTATTTTGGTTATAGTGAAAACAAATGCTTTAACCGAATGATGTCGCATAAAATATCCAAGTATCAAAACCTTTATCACCATTAATCAGTTCTGTTGTCTTTGCTGCTCATAATTTGCTTGGAAAATTATGAAACCCACGACCATCACCACCAATGCAAGAAATTAGGAGTAGAGTACTATCAATCTTAAGAGTACAGTCTAAGTTTACAAGAAGAGAATAACTTCTAAATTGGTCAACATCTTTAACTTTTTGAGAATTTTCAATTAGGTCCCTAAACTACCAAGAAATTGTAATTAGGTCCTTCATCTTCATCAATTTTTGTAATTAAGTTCTTGGAGTTGGTTTATAGCTCCTTGAAACCACCAGAAATATAATTACTTATAACAATTTTACTAACTCTAGGGACCCAATTACAAATATTGTAGAGGATCACCTGATTACCATTCTTTTTAGTTTAGAACCCTATTAAAAAATTCTAAGATAGTTGAGGGACATAAAGATATATCGAACCTTATTTATACTGCTCTATTAGACTTTATTGTTAGTTGGATGCTTTACCTAGCTCCAAAATCTGACTATCTTGAGATTCTATATGCTCTCTTTTGAGACCAATTATATAAAACCCAAGCAAAGCGTTCTTTCCATTATTTTAGCTAATATATGGTAAGACAAATTATTAAGCAGTAGTGTTATGGAATGGACTGAGGAAATTGTCAGATTCTCTGGGAAACAATGCAAGCAGAATCCTTTAACAAGTGTTTAGCTAATATAAGGTAAGACAAATTATTAAGCAGTATTGTTATGGAATGGACTGAGGAAATTGTCAGATTTTCTGGGAAACAATGCAAGCAGAATCCTTTAACAAGTGGATACAAAATAAATGAAAATGATGCCTTGATTATGTGTTTAACAAGGAAACAATTAGTGTCTAGAAACAAACATTCTATTATATACTAAGCAAACAAAACAACACAAGGAAACAAACAACTAAAGCATAACAAGGTTCCTGCAGATGGTATACAAGTGCAGTTTCTAGTTTTTACGCAAGCATCAACATGGAAAACTGTTGAACCAATTTATCCCAATTGGATTCCAACAAACAATTCACAACTACATACTACTTTATAACAATTAAAAAATACACAAGGAATGAATATTGTCATTATAAAAAAAAAACCCTTTTTGTAAAATGAGGACTAACCTTGATTTCGTTTAAGATTTTTCCTTTGACGGTGTAAATTGTGTTCCCAAACCTATTAGTCACGGCCGGATACACCCAAATGCAGCACGACCACACCTCGACGGCAGCCCGAGAGTTCCACGGTGACGACAGTCGACGGAGACTACCAACCCACGATCGTTCCACGAATTGACGAAACGGAGCTATTGGAGAAAAGCCCTAAAGGAGAGTGAAAAGTAGCAAAGACACATGCTTACCACATCCTATCAATTTGGTTATAGCTTTAAAATCAAAGACGGTTCTCCAAAACCATCTTTGATAAGATGGCGTTAATGACAAAAATGTCATTGCAGTTATTTTGGACAGTGAATTCAAAGTCGGTTCCTTAATGACTGTCGTAACAGGCGCAAATCAAAGACGATTCCAGCTAAACCGTCTTCGTTGTGCCCAACATAATTACAGGTTATGCCACTGCGTTCAAACGAAGACGGTTGTTTCGTAACCGTCGTCGTATGTGCGTTGTTGATTGAAGCTTTTGTAGTAGTGGTAGGATAGATAATAAAAGATTTTTTATTTGGAATTTGTAGATAATAGAAAATAAAATTTAAAAAACTGGAAAGAAAGACAAAATGAAAGAGAGAAAGTTTTTGGAGGATTTTTTTCTAAATCACACATCAATAATCATATAAATTTAAATATGAAGAAAGAAAAAACGTAAAACGAAAGAAAGAAACATAAAAAGAAAAAAAAAGGTTAAAAAATAAAAGAAGAAAGTAAAAATATAAAAAAGAAAATAACATAAAAAGAAAAAATAGATATAAGGAGAAGAAAGAGGGAAAATGGAAAAGAGTGGAATTGGAGAACAAATAAAAAATAAAATGGAGAAAAATTATTTTCAATCTTGCTTATGTACTGTATATTTGCTGATAATATAACAATTAATAGCATGCAATACAGTTGCCAAGAGAGTGCTCACCCTCCTACGTGTCTTGGGTTTGAAATAGGTCCAATTTTTAGTTAATTTTACTAAAATGAGCAGCGGAAAGAATGAAAAATCTAAAAAAAGACATGTGTCACTTAATAAGAAAAGGTTAATTATATTATTTCTTAATTTACTTAATTACACTAAATTTAATTTGATAATTATTTATACTATCATTTCCAAATTATTCTTTTCTATAAAAGAGAAACAAATTTTTTAAAATAATCTTATAATTAAAGACGAAGGGAGTATAAGAAATAATAGGAGTAATTTTTATCTTAATTATAAAAAATATGTGATTACTTTTAAAATATTTTGCTTCCAATGGAGGGTATATGTTCTCTGGACCAAAAAATATATTAATTCAAATTTTTTTTATATTTTTAGTTTATTTGAAGTACTCAATATTAACCGGAGTAAATACATTTATCAAATTATTAACAAAATTTTTGTTTTATTAGAGGCACAATGTAAAGAAATTTTTTTTTATCAAAAAACAAACATAAAATTTAGATATTATTTATTAAGAATAAAAATATATTTTAGCTTTAAATATAACTACTAACCAATCCGTAATATTTAAATCATTTAATCTTACGTGTACTTTTGAAATAAAATTTAAATTAATGATATTATTAATTAAAATTAACTAATTAAACTATTTTTATTGGTCTAGATGAATTAGGTATGTGTTTCTTATACACCAAAAGTATTATTGATCTTTAATGGTGATTTTTTAAGCATATAGTACATAAATTATTGAAATGAAATTTTTAATTGAAAAATAAGTAAAAGTAAATTATTATTATTATTATTATTATTATTATTATTATTATTATTATTATTATTATTATTATTTATACACGTATACTCTCCAGATTCAATTATAAGAGTAAAAAAGTAGACTTAAATATAATCAAATTTAAACTATTTTACTCTATATAATGATATTATCTCAAAAATATCTTTTAATTAATTAAGATTTTATAATGATTTTTTTTCTTGATATCATAGTCTGAATGATACTTTTTAAAAAAATATTTATTAAATATAAACAATAGAATTAAATGATACTCCATTAAAAGTTGACTAAATTTGCTAATACACAATAGAATTAAAAGAGAACTTTTTTTACACCGTTAACTAAATTTCTTAATTAGCTTAAAAGTTGACTAATTTACTTATATTTTAGTCTAAAGAAACTATTACTAAAAGTTATCAATAAATAAACTTTTACTATGTAGAAAATATGAAAAGTGTTTAATATTCATCTTTTGGGCAACTAAAAAGTTAGCTTCTCTTCTAAAAAAATAGCTTCTAAAACAAGTAAACGAAAAATTAATTTTGTGCATTTAATACACACAAATAAAAATTAAATAAATTATATAATATATTAATATTGACATAGAAGCATTAACAACACATTTGTTAATATTTTAATAACATAATAATTACCGTATAAGAAAAAATAAGTTAAGATAATTATTATTTTAATTTTTCAATATAATATTAAGCATCTTTTTAACCAATACTCTTATAATATTGGTTAAAAAATTAAAATTAAAATATATTTATTATAAAAAAATCATAAATAATATAATTTTAAGTGTATCGTCGTATAAGCATTGTAATTTGAGTGAGTTTTGGTATTTGGAAAGTGCCTCTGGCATAGTATTGCACGAAATATTCATGTATTTGTGTCTCTTAGGCACATATGGCTTGTATAATAAAATTTCATTTTGCTTCTTGAAGAAAACATGAAACAAACGAAGTTTTTTTTTTAATAAGCATGAAAGGAACGAAGTTAATGGCATAAATTATTTAAGAGTTTTGTTAATTAGTATTTTTAGAACATTGTTTAAAGAATTAAATAAGATAAATATTTATTGTGAGTGTAAAAAAAGATCATGGGACAAGTTAAAAAAAGTAAATATTAAATAGTGTTATTAAGGTATTCATTAAAAATTTAAAGTAAAAATATTTTTATTGAGAGATGAAAAATTACATTTGTCCATAATTTTTTTATACTTTCTTATAATCTACACAATAAATATTTTACTCTTTTAATTTTTTAATTATTATTCTAATAACATGTATAACTTTTTACTTATATCTCTTAGTATAATTGTGAAATTGTTGGTCGGAGGGTTATTGTTGACTTGTCCTCATTGCAGACAAGACTTATCGTTGTTCACTTCCTCATAATGCAGTCATGGCATGGGGAATCTAAGACAAGTGGGAAATTACAACTTGCAAAGTGACATTAAATCTTTTAATGGAGCTGTGCCAAGTGACTTTCACAGCACCGACATATTGCTATTTTCATAAGATTTTTTAAAAATTTTATTTTGACCTTTTTTAAAATAAAATTCAAGTTATTTAGTATTTGTATTGCTGTTGTTATTCAATAAAAATATCGTTAATAAGTGAGAAGATACATTCAAGAAAGGAGAACAAATAAAGCAGAGAACACTATGACCCACATGAGTTTAGTGGGTCTCAATATTTAGTCGATTCTTGTTTTTTCACGTATGATGTAACCTTACGCTTCTCAAATAGCATTTTACAAGGGCGAGTAACCCCCAAAAGTGTCATTGTTAATATATATAATCTATTAGCTTGACCTTTTTTCTTTTAAAAGAAAAAAACTATTGCCATGAGCCCATGACATATATACATGCCTCTAACTAATCTTGACACTAAGTCCGTTATGCATAGCATTACATTTTGTCCAAGTCTACGTGTATTAAGTTTTTTATTATTATTTACACTATTATGTTTTTAGGGTCGAGTGTTTATTGATTTTGTTAATGATTAAATTTTGTTAAAAATTAAAAAATCTGTCTTACTATCAAACCAACATGTTGGTAAGGTTGATCGATTTTACCTTAAGAATCAATTTCTTAAATACATGTGCAATGTATTAATATAAAAGTTATAATGGATGAAATTAATATAAATACATATTCTAATTATATTCAATAATTGAGATTTATTTTAATTGTCTTTAAATCAAATGGACACTGAATCACTTTAGCTCTCATTTTTTTAAATAACTTTAATTCTCATCTATTGTCATTAATTCATTTTCATTATAAGTTGTCTATTATTAATATTATAGAAAATATAAGTGAAAAAATAATTAATGTTTCATTTAAAATTTAAAATTACAATTATTTTAGAACTTGTTTATCTTCTAATACAATGATGATTAAATAGAACTCTAATTAAATGAAAGGATATTTTGAAGAGCACATAATTAAATAAAGAAAAGTTAATTAAAATTTTCTTAAATTTTAGTACATCACACATAGAACTTTTGTTGCTTATTCCATGTAGTCTCAAATATAAGATTTTTTTTTTTAATCTTAAATATAATCAAATTTCAATTAACTTTACCTTATTTAATGTTATTATCCTTAAAATATCCTTCATTTAATTAAAATATTAGTTCCAATAACTTTTTTTATTCATTGATATTGGTGCAATTAAATATAATTAATTAATATTCTTAATTAGTGTGAATCATTTTTTTTTTTGTATTTGAGACCAGTGAGTGGGGTATTTTTCTAGTTATACTATTTGCATTTAAGAAATACTCTCTATGTTTCATATTATATGACAGTTTTAAGTTTTGACACATAAATTAGGAAATGTAATTAATTTGTTAAATATCATAGAGAACATGAGATAACATGATATATCATTTATCTCTCTAATTGCTTACTCATTTTCTCTTGCCACTCATATTAAGCAAGTTTTTTGGGTTATCATTAAGCTTGGAATCATTAAATGTAATACAGACGGTTCTACCAAAGGGTCCTTGGTCATGTTGGTTTTGGCTAATTGTTTCGTGACCACTCTAGAGGTTTTATTGGTGGTTTCTCTACTTACATAGGTATTCAATCTCCCCTCTATGTTGAGATTTTGGCTGTCATCCTTACTTTGGAAATAGCCAAGCAGAGAGGGTGGGGCAATCTTTGGATAGAGTGTGACTCCTCTTCAACTATTCAAGCTTTTAAGAACCCCTCTTTGGTTCCTTGGAGCCTTCATAGGCGATGGGAGAATTGTTTGTTTTTTTTTTGTAAGGATATATTTTTCTTTTTTTTTTTTATCATATTTACAAGGAGGGAAATTCTTATGCTGATAGGCTAGCTAATTTCAAAACTTTGTCTCGGGTTATCTTTTCCTGGTGGGACTCGGACTCATTTTTTGTGAGGGATGAGTATCCTAGGAACATGACTTTACTTCCTAATTACAAGTTTCTTATTAATGTTATTTGTGTTAGATTATTTATGTTACTTGACTAAGTCAAAATCACATAAGGTCACTATTACAAAAAGGGTATTTTAAGACGCATGATTTAAGACGGTTATTTCACAACCGTCTTAGAATGGTGCACGGTGGCAATTTTGTAAATAAGTTACAAAATTCAAAGACGGTTGTGCAATAACCGTGTTTGAAATGTGGGTATAAGGACGGTTTTGAGTGCAACCGGCTTAAAATCTATTTCCATTTACTCGTTCCGCTTCTTCTCTCTCACCAAACCCTTTAATCTTTTTTTCAAAATTTGAATAAACACCATTATTTAGGCATTCTCTTTCTTCACCGTTTCATTTCCTCTTTTCTTTCTCTCGCCGATTACCTTCTCAAGAACTTCAACAGCACCGCTGACACCATCACCCAGCTGGGCATGCAGGTTGGATTCGGGGACACCTCCCAAGGGAGCGCCACTCCCAACGACCACTATTGCTGGATGCGTCCCGAGGTCATCGACTACGACCGCCCCACCCAGGTTTGTAGCTCCTGCTCCGATCTGGCCGCCGAGATGGCCGCGGCGTTGGCGTCGGCCTCCATTGTGTTCAAGGACAACAGGGCTTATTCGCAGAAGCTGGTTCACGGGGCCACTACTCTGTTTAAGTTCTCTAGGGATCAGAGAGGTAGGTACAGTCCAAACGGGAAGGAGGCTTCTGTATTCTACAATTCCACTAGCTATTGGGATGAGTTCATTTGGGGAGGGGCATGGATGTACTTTGCCACTGGTAATTCTTCTTACCTCAAGCTCGCCACCACTCCTCGCCTCGCCAAACACGCTGGCGCCTTCTGGGGTGGCCCTGACTACGGTGTCCTTAGCTGGGATAACAAGCTTACTGGTGCTTAGGTACGCACCTTCAATTTTAGTTCATATATATGGATATGTTGGAATTTTTTTTTTACTGGCACTGCTAATAAGGAATTTTCTTTTTGCTAGTGAACTTGGGTAAGTCATAATTTAAGGTTGAAGTTATATATCACAGAAAATAAACACTTAAATAGTTTGATTTCACAGAAGGGTAATGATAGCAGTTTTTAAAATAGAACAGTATTAAATTTGTGTTTTTTTAATCAGGCTTCAATCTAGCTTTTTATTTTTTATTGTTATATATGTATTATAATGATGACAAGACAATTGCCTTTTGGTATGAAAGTTTTTCAACGAACTTTGGAACCTTTGAATAGGTTTCCTTTATGAGTTACCCAACATTAGTAGTTTCTT
>PYAF01003483.1:6692-25789 GCA_007407185.1 Glycine tomentella | reverse complement strand
GTTGTTTTACTGATTGATTTTAGGAATAAAATACGATACAAATTTATTTCTTTATTATAAAGGAAACTTTTAATGATTTTGAATCATCTTTAAGCAAAATAGATGGATTTCAAATAAATAAAATAAATTTATTTATTTTGTTTCTCCTATTCACAGTGATAATTTACCATTTTTACATGGGCATGATGCAAATGAATGTTACCCCGTAGTTATATATATTGAAAAACTTGAAGGAGCTTCTCAAACTTGTTCAAGTTAAATAACATTTATACAAAAAAAAAAAAGAATTCTGACCATGGCTGCATCATTATTTATGCCTTCATCCGTAAGCTCAATAATATACCCTTTATTTTGTCTTTTTGCTTTCTTCTCAGTTTATTGGCTTTCCTTATTTGTTGAATTTCACATGTGTGCAATAGCTAGTTTGATGCAAATTAATTGAATTATTCTTTGATTGTTAATGCCAAGTTCAACATGATTGTTAATGCCAAGTTCAACATGATTGTTGTTCTTATGAAAAACTTATTTTGAATTTGAATTTTTGGTGAAACTTTATTTGATGCAATATGTTTTGTTAGTTGAATGGCTAGCTATAACTTCAGGAAATTATCATGTTATTACATTGTTCTCAGGCAGGAAAAAAAAGTATCCCCTATGGGTCTTTTACTTTAAAAAAAAAAACAGTTTTAGAAGATGTAAAAACAAAAAAAAATTAAACAAACAATTTTAAGACGGTTAATGAAGAAACCGTTTTAGAAAACGTAACTTTCTAGGACGGTCAACAAGAGACCGTCTTAGAATGGGTAAAATTGATATCTTAAGACGGTTAACAGAGAAGACCGTCTTAAAAACCTTACATTCTAAGACGGTTACTATAATAACCGTCTTAGAAGGTTAAACAACAATTAAAAAAAATAGAAAAGCAAACAAAGACGGGTGGATGCATAGACCGTCTTTAAATGACTACCATTCTAAGACGGTTGCCTTCATAACCGTCTTAGAAGGTTAAAAAAATTAAAAATAAATGAAAATAAAAAAACAAACAAAGACTGTTCATTGACAGACTGTCTTTAAATGGCTACCATTCTAAGACGGTTGCCTCAATAACCGTCTTAGAATCTAAGTTACAAAGACGGTCCAACAACCGTCTTGGAAAGCATAGACTTTCAAAGTCGGCTGCAACAAGGACGGGTCTGGAACCGTCTTAGAAAGGGTTTTAGAACCGTCTTAGATTCGCCTTTTTGTAGTAGTGGGTGGTCCACTCATCTTATCTTTATAGGAATAAGTTATTGCTAATCTTATCCTTTATCTTTTTAGGAATAAATTGTTGTTAATCTTATCATCAATCTTATCCCTTATTTTTGGTAACTAAGCCTACATTTTATGCATATAAAAAATAACATCTTTGATTAGAAGATGTTATAAAAGGAGATGTGCACCATGACCAAGGTCCATGTGCTTGCTATCTAAAAATCTCAATACACCATCAATGAGTGATAGTAAAAGTATAGAAGATCCTTAAGGTAAAAATCAGATTAGTTTGGAGACTCAAACTATTTGCAGATTACTTGGATCACGTGATCACTGTAAATTATCTTGGAAGCAAACAATAATAGTAATGACGAGAGGTATTTATGATCTTGATTTTTCCGCACTTAATCTATTTGCTTATGTTGATTGTGTATAAGCATGATTAGATTATTTAGTATTTCTTACGTTTGGTATCAGAGCCCGTTATTGAATGTACCTTGCTTTTGATTGATACTCATATATCTAAAATATTGTTTTATTGAAATATGAGTATTTTATTTGAACGTTTTAATTATTATGAAGCTTTGGAATCATATGAAAATTGAACCTACATCCCCCAGCACTTTTAGAAAATTCACATGAACCACTAGGCTAATGCAACTTATATTATATTTACTTGCTTTTTCTGTATGTTATACATTTCACACGTTATTGTAGTTGCCAAAGCTAGCTTTTTCACACCATCACACCTGACTGAAACATTAATATCTGAAAATTTGAAAGAAGTATATAGAATCAAGGTTCATATATGATCCCTAGAACTAGTGACAGATCCATAATTTTTTAGTTGTAGGGGCAATACTTACATACATAAAATAGTGGGAGCAAAACTGATATTATAACTTAATATTTTAACTATATTTTAAAATAATTTATAACCACACATATATATTATGTAAAAGAAAAATAAAAATAGTGTGCACAACTGCCCAAGTCTCTCAAATAGATCTGTCCCTGCCTAGAACACACATACACACAGATCAATCTACTAGAGTCGGCTTAATAGTGAGAGATTTAAATAGTTTACATGAGATCCTAGGTTTATCAAACTTCATTATCATCATTGTACACAACAAAACACACATGCAAACATGCTATTTGGTTAAGAAATAGAGTAATGGATAGAATGAACATTTAATGAAGAGCAGGCACAAACTAGATAAATCATAGTTGTGAGTGCAGTCAACGCAGGAGACTTTGCCCTGCACCACTTGACATGTGAGGGGTAAATTTTAGCTAGAGCCAATGCAAAGAGAACTGTGATGACTTGAACACACACCATATGAACTATGGAAACAAGAAAATGATGTCAAAGATCAAAGGCAAAGAGAAAATTGAAGAGAAGGTGGTAAGTTTGAAGCTACAAAAGCAAACATATAAGAATCAACAAGTTAATCAAAACAAATTAAAAATTTGAAATAATCATATTCTGAAAGGGACATAAATGGCTCTAGTGCAGTCAACTGCACCCCAGATCTTTCCACCATAGTCTAGCATAAAACATGATAGATTTCGTTAGAGTATGTAGCAGTGTACCCCAGATCTGTCCCTAACTAAAGGTACAACTAAAACAATAAATAAAACTAAAAATTAAACTGAATTAAGGATTAAAAATGGAAGCAGTGAACTCAATAATTGTGATTAAGAGCTAATACCTAATAGAGGAGAACAATTTTTCAACAACGGACTCTATCAGTTTAGAAAGGCCCACAGTGTCCGAAATCGAGGTCGATGGTGGAGGTCATAGCGGCACACTAGAGGGAGGGAAAGAGATAGAAGATGACAATGACTTTTGAGAATAGGTCGTAGCGGCACATTAGAGGGAGATCGTAGCGACACACTAGAGGGAGGTTTTGCGCCAATGGCGGTGGACACAGCGGTAGCACCAGAGAGTAGTTGCATCATCTTCAACTCCTCCTCGACGGAGAACGAGTCTTCCACTACGTTAGCTGCCCGAAATTGAGGAGTTGCAGTTGTTGACGACGGTAAAGGTGGAGGAGTCGGTGGATTTTCCAACGACATTGTCGAAGAAACCATCGGACATAATGGCATTGACGTGGGAGAAGTCGAGGAGGTCGTCAATGACTTTTGAGAATAGGTTTTAGTCGTGACTTCTTGTTTTTCAAATGACAAAGTGCAAGAATAGCAAAGAAATATCGAAATAATTAATTACTTTAAAAATTAAAATAGATTTAGTTTAAAAGCCATCATATTATTTGTAGCGGCTTTTGGTAACCGCTACAAGACACCTATAAGTAAAAATAGGTTTTTTTGTAGTGAGAGTAAAAAAAAAAACTTTTTTATTAAAATTTTATGCATATTTTATATAAAATTGGTTAGTATACGCTTATTATTGTTTAGATATAAAATATGTTAACAAGTTAAGATTTTTGCTAAAATATTTCAATTTAGAAAAATAGGTGGGTGCTTGTTACAAATATTTGTGAAATTTGTTGATATGCACCTAATTTTTTTTATATAAGGAATATTTCAGTAAACTATAACTTCAATTTCCTCCAGTAAAAAAATAAAAACCTTCAATTTTCTTAATACATCAAAAGTGAATATCCAAGAATAAAAATTGAAAAACATAACTTATTAAATTATTTAAAAAAATAAAATATGTGAGTCTAAATTAGTATTCTTGTTAATTTTAATTATATATATATAGGAGAGATTAAATTATATTTGTGTAACTTCTATTATATCATTCTATAACTTTCTGAAAACAATAATGAACACACACTATAACTAAGAGGGGTGAATTGGTTAAAACAGAGTCTTTAATTTTTTTTTTAAAACAAACAGCGTATTTAGGATCTTTATCACAATAAGAATGCTTCAGTCAATCAAATCACTTATTACTAAAAACTTCACTTGTTGAGTAGTAAAATATTTCACTGAAAAAATCACATATTAAGATAGCTAGAAGATATTAAAAGAAAGTAATCAACACAATAACTTATATTGGTTCACCTCTCAACAAGAAAAACTACATCCAGATTCTTCCAACCAACATTAGGTTAGAGTTACACTAAATCAAACTCTGTTATTTACAAGTTTTTACAACTGATCACCTTTATCAAACCTAGATAAAGAAACAGAAATCCAAACCCTATAAAAAACTTCTAATGACCAAGAATCATAGAACATTATTCCATTTTTCCCTCTAGAGAACCCTACTCTAGAAAAAGTTTTAAAGAACCTCTTTGATCTAAGAACTTACAAGAAATAAAAGTAAACAATCAAATCACTACATGAGTTTAAGAAAGGTACAACCTCATGATCCTCAGAAGATGAATGAATGAATTTTACCAAACAAACTCAGATTGAATGTAAGCAATTCTTGGGAATCAGCTCTCTTTGAAAAACTCTTAACAAATCTTGTTCAAACCAACATGATCAATGATGCATGAGTTCTGGGTTTTGAAAGAAGATCAATGTAACTCAGAATCTCTTTTCTCAGATTGTGAGAGCTTTTGTAATTAATGGATATTTCGCAAAATCAAGTTTTGTCCAAAACAAAAGACCCAACAACTTTTCATAGAAAACATTTGTAACTGAATGTGATCTATTAAATCGCCAAAGTAATCGATTAAATCTTCATATGTAATCGATTAAAAACAAACTCAATCGATTAAAATGTTCTTAAGCTTTCTGGAAAAGATTTACGAACAATGTAATCAATTAAGTCGAGCTGTAATCGATTAAAGCAGTCATGCTCAATTTTGAAACAAGCCTATGTAATCGATTACAATTGAGTGGTAATTGATTAAGGTAGTCATGCATGTTTTGTGTTGTGTAATCGATTACGATTTGTTTGTATGATTAAAGTGTTGTTCATGGCTTTTTAATAGATTACACAAGCTGGTAATTGATTAAAGCAGTGCACATTTTGATTTTCCAAAACCTAAGCCTTGAGAAATTTGCTTCTTTATGCAAACATTAAAACCTTTATGATTTTATCAAATCATGTATGCATGCTAATGATCATGTTTATGCAATACAAGGGATCATAAGATGATGTTCTTAAACAACTTAACAAATTACACATGTTTTCAATTGAATGGCATGTAAAAAGCTAAAACTTCAAAAAACTTCCTGATCTTGGTCCACTTCAAGCTCCCCTTGTGTCTAACACTTTCAACATGATAATATTTTCTTAAAACTCATCATCTGATTGAAAGTTCCTTTCACATAAATCACATATGTAAATTTTCATATTAATCCAGAATCATTTATTATCTTGTTCATATAGATTAAAATCGACATAATATAAACATTTTAAAATATGCTAAAATATGAATTATTTGATTACCTTCTTGTTGTTATTCAATTATGATAAAATTCGACACAAATGATCTTGATAATATGTAGATATAAATCAATGAGTGAATCAATAAAAATCACATTCTATATCAAGTTATAAAATGGTGTAATAATTGACAAAGTTACACTGGTATAATTTGATATCTTCTTTTATATATATATATATATACATGAGAATTGAGAATAGTTAATCTCATCCGTTAAATTAAAATAAAAGGTTAAGATTAAAATATTTTAAATTCAAATTGAAAACTCATTTTACCTTAAAATCTCTATAATGTACAAGGTAGCCAAAACATTTGAGGATAAGTCAATAGTGGCCAAATTTGGCATGAACACGATTTGATTTAGTTAGTTTAGATTTTACAATATAAATAAGTGTTTCAGAAACGTTTGTAAGGACCTTCAACCAAAAAAAATAAATCAATGCATTTATTTTTCAGTTATTATTCTTGTGAATTTATTGTTTTCTTTCAAATTCAGCTTTTATTTCAATTATTTATTTAAATTCACCTCCAATCAAGTGCTTCATTTAATAATTTGAGAGTTCACACAAGGTCAAGAGATAGATTTTCCCTCTTGGCAATCAAATCGTTTGATTCAAACATTCAAATTTTAGAATTGTGATTGAGCTACTTTAGCCTAATTCTATTCAACTAAGTTTCAATTATTCACGTGACAATAGCTAGAATATTTTATATATGAGAAGAGATCAAATTATATCGGTGTAACTTTAACAACTATTACATCATTTCCATAACTTGATATAAAATGTGATTTTTATTAATTTAACCAATGAATTATATCTATGTATTGCTAAGATCATTTGTATCAAATTTTATCAAAATTAAACAACAAAAATGTAATAAAATGATTTGTATTTTAGTAAATTTTGGAATGTTTATATTACGTATGAATGTGTTTTGCTATGGTGATAAGATTGAATGCTAACTCCAAAATTTTCAATCATATTCCATATTATATTCAAACTGTTATCTTGAATGAAATTAGTTAATTTTGTTTTTAAAAAATAGATAGTTGCTTAAATAGCTTGATAATTGGTTAAAATTTCTCTAAGAATTTTGGAAAGGATTGATTGCATTTTTTTTTTTATTTTTTGGTTGTCAAGCTATTTAAGCAACTATCTATTTTTTTTAAGCAAAGTTAACTAAAGTTATTCAAGATAACAATTTAAATATAATATGGAATATGATTGAAAAATAATATGACATGTAACACTTTTTACACATTTAATAAATAAATTAAAATTTTTCGTCCTTTGAGGGACTAATGGTCAATCACTAAATTAGTTATTTATTTTTTTGTATTGGCACATCCATGAATAATTATTTATCCTATAATAGTTTATCTTTTAATGACAATACAAAATCGTTTGAAACGTTCAATACATAACGTATTTTTTCAACAAGATAAAAGGAAAAAAATGATAAATGATAAGGTCAAATATGTTTTTATTCTCTATGTACTTTCAATAAAACAATTTTAGTCTTTGAACTTTAATTATGATTAATTTGATTTGAACTTTATAAAGCAGTTGTTTTCGTCCCTTCACATATGACATTATCTTGAAGAAGGACGACAAAATCACTGTGTTTGTAAAGTTGAAGGATGAATTTGATTAAAATTAAAGTTCCACAACTAAAATTAAGTTTCACAAAAAATAGAGAAACTGAAAAGTAACTTACGTACCCTGAATGATAATACTACTAATTTTTCAAAATAAACAAATTAAATGTGGTTATGTGTCGACAAAAGCTTGGTGTTCGTTTTTATTTGTCTTCCCAAAAACCGAAGAGAGAGAGAGAGAGAATTGGGGGGGGGGGGGGGGGGGGGGGGGGTACGGAGAAGATAACAATCATAATCTTGCTTACTTAAGTGGGGAAAGCCAAAGGGCATTTCCTGTGAGTGTAGCATTAAACTACTATATCTCTATCACTCTCCCACGCAAACCACAACCAAAAGGCTGCTCCATTTTCATTTGGTTTGGGTTAAGCTAAGGCTTCTCATCCTCATTCTTTTTTCTTGTTGGATGAATGGATAGGATAAGATAGCTAACTAGGTGCAACTTTGCTTAATTTGCCCCTAACCTCATTGCACTCTCTCTTCGTTTTTCTCACCCAAAATTGATTCAAATATTACATCTCACACACCTTCATGCACATAGATCAGACACCGATCTGGCTAAGTAGCTACTTGTCATCTATACGTTTTGCATGACTCTCTCTGACTCAATGTACAGAAAGTCAGAGATGAAGAGAGAGAGAGAGTTTCGTGTTTCCCAACATGGTTTGGTTGGAGTTATGGTTCTTGGTCTTTTTTGGTTCGATTTAATTTATCCTCAAAATCTTTTCCTCTTCTTTGTCGATCTACCTTCCTCATCTGTTGATGCATCTTCCATGGTGTTTGTTTTGCTTGTTTCTCTCTCTTTGTATCTCAGGTTATTGGTTACAAACCCTAAAACTCTCAGAAAAATTTGTTCCTTTAAGAACATGCATGTAGATCCTAGATTTGCCACTTTTTTTTATCACCACCATATTTCATGATGTTTTCCATTAAAGGATAATTACATTTTCTCTTTCAGATCTGACCTAGTTATGAGTTATTTTCCCCTTTGGATTTTTTGTAAACCATTTTGTTTGTGATTCTGTGAACTTTCCATACATGGGAAGCTATTGTATTTGTACTTGGTATCTTTGATTCCTTCCATTTGGAAGGAAATTGACAGAAGAGAGTGAGCACAAAGAAGCACTTGATATAATTCTATGTCACTGCTTTTGTGTGCTCACCACTCTTTCTGTCGGTTTTCATGTGCCAGAAAATTCTCCAAGTCTACTAAGTTGCTGCATGAACCAAAACCAAACCACATCATCTTCTCTCTCTCTCTCTCTCTTGCTCTCATGTTGATGGAGGTAATGAGAAATGTCTCTTACTGAAACAGGTTACATGATTATATATTTCATTATTATTCAATAATGAAAAAAGGTAAATAGATATATGGCTTTAATTGGTTCTTAGCATATAAGTATGCTTTTATTTTATTTTAACTTTTAACTATTACTATGATTAGTTGAACACACACAAACATGTTCATAGATTGGCTTTATTATAGTTTATAGTATATACTAGTCATTGCAAAATGGATGTGACTTTTGATAGCATTACACCTTGCACAAGGTGCCCTGATAAATGTGCGGATCTTAAGGGGCAACTTGTTTTTATCTTTACATGTTAATTTGTATGCTAGCGAGTGGCAGGGACCATTCACGTTATATAGTACGGTCCACACACAGTTTGTGTTGCTCACTTTCTAGTGTCTAGCACTCTAGCTAGCCAGCTATATTATCGTTTTCCTGTGTTAATAGCATTTCATATTTTTCTGTATATAGAGCATGCGGTCCATGAGGTGTGGTTCTTTGCTGTGAAGTTCTCACCTGAAACAGTATGTGACTTAATTTGTTACAATATCTAAAACACAGTAGAGTTTTGTGGTCTGATTCTTAGGAAGCAACCGTATAGTTAGGGTGATAAATATAGGGTTTATCATTACCCACAAAAACTTGTCAGAATAATACCCCATTTGAAAACATAAGTCTAGTGAACAGTCAAATGGATTTTTTTTTAATTTTTTACTATGTATTATGATACTGTGTTAACGGTTCTAGTGTATGACATTAATTTTCTGTATTCGATCACCATAAACTGATAAATAGTGTATTCTATATAAACAATCTGCAGCCTTATTTTTCTTATTGAGTTTGATGCTGATACAAGCATAAATTGAATCTTTCTTGGTAATGAATATTTTGTTGGTCTTTTGATATGAGCTGTAATTTGGGCTTGGAAATTTAATTTTAAATATTGCTTAGTTTTAATTGATATAAATAAGGATACTACTAGCATTTTACCTTTCTTATAACAGAAATATCTACTTGGTATATAATCTCCTGTAATTAATCATATTAAAAAAATACTGATATTTTTATAATGTGTCTGTGCTAGACAAGAAGCCTCTCTCTCTCTCTCTCTATATATATATATATATATATATATCAATTTGTTACTGAAAAGGTTAATAATTAAACTCTTTATGTCAGTTGTACTTTTATTGGTTAGCCAAATTCAAATTGCAGAGTCCTACATTTACATATATATAAATAAATAACTAAAAATATAGCTAAAACAACCTTGCAAAAGCAATAGTATTTTAATATTCTCCTAAGTCAGATTAGCTACATGATTAATGACACCACTGATTGACTCATGGATTTATAACTTGTCATATTTTTCAATAAGGACTCTTATAACAAATATCAAAGATCAATACCTGTGTAGTAAATTTCTTTTTTGAGATCAATTGATCTTACAAGTTTTTTTAAATCAAATTCCTTACCTACCCTACCTTATGGTGTGTACTAAATTTCTTTTTTGAGATCAATTGATCCTTAAAAGTTTTTTTAAAATCAAATTCCTTACCTACACTAGTATTAGAACACATAATTTGCAGTGAGTAATTCATATTTGGGAATTTGACAAGTTTTATATTAACTATTGAGGGCCTTATTACGCAACCCTCATCATTTATACTTGTGCTTAGGATAGACTATGAGACCATATAGGCGTACAGTTAGCTAAACATCTAAACTTAGCAAATAATTACTACTTTTATTATAAGTTGCTTTTTGACGATAGTTTAGCTTTTTTCTTCTTGTTATATACTTCTTTAATCCCTAATTATAAAACATGGATGAATAATTTACGTTTATTAAGAAAATTAATTAATTTAATTATCGACATTAAATTTATCTATAATTATAATGTTTTTTCGAATATATCTTTAATTTTATTGGAAACCTACTCATCTTCTCCAATCTCCATAGAAGAGAAAAAAGATAATTCAAGATATTTTAGTCAAAAAAATAATAAATCCACAATAGAGATGAAATGAAGTCTTATATTAAGGGGACAAATAAAGATGACTATGTCTTATAAATAGAGAATAGGGACGGGGGATGTATGTTGTGATCTAATATGAGTGGAAATGAACTCCTGGGCCCAGAAAATTTACTGTATTTAATCTTGATAAGCTGATAAATGATGTATTCTCTATGAACAAGCAGTTGCTTTTTCTTTTTTCTGGTTTGATGCTGATATGAAAACATTGACTGGAATTTTAATTTCATAGTACATTATGTGCTTTAGTGTAGTACATGTGATATTGAAAAATAATAATTTTGGTAGATTTGTGTTTTTCTTATAATCAGCAGTATGTAACTTGGATTAAAAAATTAAATTTCAAGTATTTGTTGGTTGAAATAGTTAAGAACACTAGCATAACTCCTATCTTATAACTGTGAATTCTATACTTGTTATAATTTCTTCTATCATCATATTGGATGAGTACCGACATGTTTACAGTGTCTATATCATACAGGAAGCTTTAATTTGTCATTGAAAATGTTCTGTAAACAGTCCAAAAGAATCTTTGTTCAGTAGTTATCACCTTATTTTTAGGTGTTCTTGTGTTCGTTATAAGAACTCAATTTTGGATATATTACTCAAATACAAATGGTAGATGGGTAATAGTTAGCTACTAACATTAGAATTTAACAATAAGTTACTGTTTTTTGAACAGTGAATTCAATTATCTCGTGATTTTAAGTTGATTGAATTTATGGGACATTGATCATGTTGATACTAAAAGCCTTGGAAGAATTAATTTAAGATGCTGGACAATGAATGGAGCAGAGTCTATTGATGCTGTTAATTAAGGTAACTGACTAATTCATGAACCTTTTATAGTATACTTCTATTGATGGTCTATATTTCTATTTTGTTTATGCACTTTCGTGATAGATCTTAGATTAGCAGTCAAAGTCGTTAAATGATGTAAGACTATTTTTGTTATATTTTTTCTGTAATTATTTTTTCTTGCATCGCACCTTTATCTGTAATGTATCAGCAATCTTTTACAGTTGCATTTTATAGTTATCTTTTGCTTATAACAATATGAATATGCATACTCCTGTCAGCAGTCAGCACAAAGACAATATCTACAATAGTAAATGGTGTGTGCATTGGAAATTATTGAGTACTTTTTGTTGGATGTGGTCAATGTAATTTCATTTATGATTGCAGTAGTTAAACTATAGGTTCAGTTTTTGAGAGATCTAGTTCCATGTTTGAGTACTATTTTGTTATATTAATTATTCTTAATCAGTAAAAATTCTGAAATGATTGGATGTCACTTCTTCACAATTCAGAATGTTCGTTGCTTAGTATTATGCATGTTTTTCTGTCATCAACCTGGAAATGCTGTGCTCCTGATTTTCATATTTTATTTACATCTAAATTAAGTTCATGTCAATTCGCAATCAACAAAATTTAAAGGCTCTATTTCTTTCCCTAATTGCTTATTATGTAATCAATTAATATACCAAATACAATTGTATTAATCAGTTGTGTATATTGTGTTAATAATTGTTTGTGATTGGTTTTAGATTGTAATCCAGAAAGTAACCTTTTGAATTTTGAAATTATTAATTTAAGGTTATGACTCTTGTGATCATCTGTTGTTATGGATCAATCACAACCGTAAATTTAGATGAATGCCTTGTTTATGTAGGAGAAGTTTGACATATATTTTCCTTTTCATCAATGTTTCAAATCTCAATGTCTTAATTATGTTCTGAAGAATTATCTACGATTTTTTTATACTGATGTGTATATATATTTACAAACATATATAATGCTTTTATAATATATCTAAACAATAACAGCAACAAAAGTCTTATCCACTAAGTGAGCTCAGTTTCATGGATCACCTAATGTCTTTAGGATTAGTTATAGACCATATCTTTAAAGATATTAATATTCACTATAAGGTTTTTCTTAACAGTTTCTTCTGATGTCCTTTAATTTTTCACCTTGTCCCTTTTTTTTACAGGCCTGATTAAAACCATATAATTTACTCTTCTCATTGATGCTTCCAGTGGTCTTGTTTGTACATGTCTGAATGAAGTTAACCAATTTTCAGCAAACACTGCGACTGAGGTGTTGTGACTGCATGATGAGTGATGTTCTATAATTTTTAACCTTGGTATGCTGTCATTAGGTAAAAGCTCAGTCTAGCCAGCAACATCAGAAGTTTCCTTTAGTTGAGGTAGTGGCAAGATGAGGCAGCTGATCAAATGAAGGTGATGAGGAGGCCATATCAAATAATAATAAGAATAAGATTTATAATAATAAGCCATTCATCACAACTTTTTTGTCATGCATAGAAATACTCCAATTCCAACAGCGTTAAAGTTGTGTTTTAGTGATTTGTTGACATGGTCATAAATTTAAATTCGGAAACAGTTTCTTTGCATATGCAAAGGTAAAGCTGCATTCAATATCCCTCTCCCTACCTTCGCATAGTGAGAAATTTCTGGACACTGGAATACATAGTTTTTTTTTTATAGAAATACTCCGACAAAGAAGAATTTAAACATAAATGAATACACAACCAGATAAAAATTTGAGTCTAGAAAGAAAATTCATCTTCACCTTTTATTCCACGGTTTTCTTACCCTAGTGAATGCTCAGGAAACCTTTCAATATGTTCTATAATTTTATATATGATATTGTACATTAATTTGGTTGATGAGTATATTAATTTATTTGAAAGCATATATAACTTCTATCCAGATATTAAGTATATTTGGTTATGCAAGACATTTTTACTTTTTATATTGATATAAAAAAAAACTTCTAAATTGCAGTTTGATCTTTATAAACGAATTTCTCTTGAAATTGTCTTTTCTTAATTGGCTTCTTTTTTGTTCTTCACATTAATAGATTTTGTTTGTTTGATCAATTTCTTGCTGGATTATTAAGCACTTGTGTCTGGCTTGTGGTGTGGTCTTCTTAATTATGTTATATTTTGGGTTTTGTTTAAAGCTCCTACTCGATATATGTGCTAGTGAGCTGTGGAAGATTCTGCTAGCTAGTTAGTCTTAGAACCGTGTCATACTGCAAAACTTGTGATGTTTTCAGGTGTTAGATTTTGAGCAATTAGATAATGTGATGCACTTGAAAGTTGATGTCCAATTTATGATCAATTTAGACAATTTTTATCGTTAAGGTATTCCAAATTCCAATAATAATGGCTATGGTTGTAATCATAATTTGACTATATTTGTATGTGTAGGCATGCATGTTTGTTATATTGGGGAGTTTTATTTAGGCTACTGCAGAAGGCCTAAAACCTCCTTTCTTATCTCGGTTTTAAAGGCACAAGAGGAAAAAAGAGGGAGTAACACCAATGTTAAAATGGATGAGGCTAAACGAGAAAAGACAACATACAAAAGGATTACATGTGAGGAGAAATCGGTAACACCAAATAAGGAAACGAGGAAAAGATTAAAAACAAATCGACTAAAGTGATTTTGGATACAAATAAAGAAGGCATCGATAGGCACTAATATTGAGAATAGTAAACTGCATGATTTTTAGTTTTGGGAAGAGGTAAAGGAGATCAAGAAGGACATTAGAGAAAGTTCTTAAGGGGAGTTCAGGTAAATAACATCTCTGAATTAAACTTCAGTATTTAACTTAGTTGAATGTTTTCTGTGTAATCTATATATGTAACCAATCTTACTTAGTGATATAAAACATTTTGCTTATTCTTAGGGAAAGGTTTAGGTGTTGAACGTTGTTTAAGGACAAGACTTATTACATTTCTATAGGTATTTTGGGTTCTATTTTAAAATTAATATTTGAGTTTCATTTCAATAACATATGATGACTTTTAATGTAAACTTTTTATTATGAATATTTTATGACGAAAATTTTAATTTTAATTTAAGAATAACATCAAAACAATATAGAAAAGATAATTTTTTTAACCTAAATACTTCTCATGCATAAAGGCTTTTTATGGCCTTAATTTGGACTTTAGTAAGAGAATGAATGCATCCATGCATAGGCTAATGTTGTAAGGCCACTAACTATCTTTAATGTCAGATTTTAAGTAAAGATCTTGAATTCAATATCTGATTTTCACTATATTTCTCAATAAAGAAGGTGAAGAGATCTTCAACATGGAGAATGAGTTCTTGTAGAAAAATCTTCAAGATCTACACATTGTTAAAAAAAGAATAAAAGTCAAACTTTTGGGCAAAAAAACCAAAAAAATACAATTTAAATAAAAAATTACGAATTTGGGGCAGCCCACAAACTATTTACCAATCTGGGGCAGCTGGTCACGCCCAGAACTGGGCATGATTGGTCACGCCCAGAACCAGGCGCGACTAGGGGGGTAGTCACACCTGGTTCTGGGCGTGACCAGTCATGCCCAGTTCTGGGCGTGACTAGCCTGTATAAATGCCCCCCGGATTCCACTATTCACTCATTTCTGATTGTTGCGCGTTCTTTACTCGAGTTGCAGAAGTGTAGTGTGAGTGATTTTGCAGCGAAACTCTTCCAACAAATAAGTTATTTGATTAATTGTGTATATTAGTTAATATATTATATTATAAAATTGTTAATGTTTAGGGTTTAGTGTTGCAGAAAATGTTTCTTATGGTGTATAACTTAGTTTAGTTTAAGGTATACGGGTTAGGGCTTAGGGTGCATGTTTGGGGTATCGGGCTTATGATTTAGTGTTTGGTGTTTGGAAGGTAGGGATTAGGGTTTACATAGTAGGGTTTACAGATTAGGGTTTATGATCAAGGGTTTAATGGTGAGGGGATTAGGGTTTAGGGGTTAGGATTTATACGTCGTAGGGTTTAGGTTTTAGGGTTTATGGGTTAGGATTTATACGCTGTAGGGTTTAGGGTTTAGGGTTTAAGAAGATATTCTAACACAATTTTTTTGGAATTTATGTGTGCAGCGCAGCTCAGTGAAGAAGTGATTGTTTTTGTTGAGTGGAAGAAATGAGTTCAGGTGGTGACGAGTTTGTACGTGTTGTGTTATTTTATAGTGGAAGGAAATTTGAAGGGAGAGAAGGTGTTGTTTTTGAAGGGGAGAAACGATAGACACGTTTGAAGTGAAGCTTGACAATGGGTGATTTACATCAGAAGATTAGGCAAAAATTAGCTTTGCAAGACAACCAAAGTATCATACAGATTACAGGGAGATTATGGCAACGTGAACATTACATGGGTTTTGAAGTTGTGGACGACGAAGACCTAGAATTGCTGATTGACGAATTTTTTAAACTGCCAACGAGAGATTTTATAGAGCTATACATGGATTTTGGTGTAGTAGATGATGTTTTACCCATTAGGTCAGTTCCTGTAAATTCTGGAAAGCCTACATCGTCATATGCTGCTCCACCTGTAAACGTGTCTGAGGAAGATTCACATGACCCAACTTGGGTTATCGATGACGATGAAGACAATGACGATGATGAAAACATTGCAATGGAGGATCGTCTTCTTGAAGAGGATGCTAGTGCGTCGGATAATGATGACGATGCTGGTGTGGATGCGACTGGATTCCAAGCAGACACTGGTGTGGGGTCGTCTGGAATGCATCATCATCCCAACGTAGGATGTTCACAATCAGAACAACCTGATGAAGGTATGTAACATGACTAAAATTAATTATTCAATGATGTAAAGTTTGTATATTTGTATGTTTTAATATTTTAGGGTGCGTGCTATATTTATTCAACTACTTTTGTATTTGAAGGTGCTGAAGTGACTCCTTTTTGGGATGGAATTCCTCACTACACATATATTGATTGGAGTCATCCAAGCGAAAAAGAATCTTTTACCGGTTCCGGTTTGGGTTCAGTACAGGGTCCATGGCAATTAGGGGATCCGTTGTTTGTTAAACAAGAATTTGCCTCCAAAAAGGACACACAAATTGCATGTAAGCGGAACCTGATGAAGGAGCATCAAGTGACAAATGTGATTGAGAGCAAGCCTAACAAGTTCAGCATGAGGTGTATTGCTCATAACGAGGGTTGCCCATGGAGGGTTAGGGTGATTAAACAGGCGTTCGGTGACAAGTGGATTGTTTCAAGATGAGGTGGCAATCACAACTGCCTTAACGACCATATTTCACAGGGTCATAGACAGCTTGATGCTGATGTTATTGCTTTAATTGTAGTAGGTACGTGTGTTGGGCGTGTCCAGTAATGCCCTATTTGGGCGTCTTCAGTGACACCTCCATTTGTTGGGCGTGCCCGGTCACGCCCTATTTGGGCGTCTTCAGTGACGCCTCCAAAACCAGTAAGGAACGTGTATGATGCCACTAGCGATGAAAGATGAACTCGAAAGCCATAAAACCGTACAGAACTCAAGCATTTCTCAAATCTCAATAAGGTTTCCCAAAAAAACGGTTTAGAAATATAACCCTAACAAATGTGACCGAAACCCTAACATCTAGAAGAACATTTCTCAAGCTGACCGAACGCAGATATGTTGAGGAAACCCTAACAATTTTCCCGGAGAGCAGTAATAAATGAAGAAATGTAAGAGTAGATTACAGAGCGCGGGAAGGGAAATTGATGGTATACCGAAATCGCTGTCGTCGTCGCTGAAATCGCTGAAATTGCTCTCTTCAACGTCAGTGGCGTCTTCGAAGAACTGAAGGACACCTCGGCTATTTCTCTTGCGGTAGCCGCCGGTCTTGTCATCGTCGAAGACGCCCTTACGCTTGCCGACAGAACCTTTTCCAGTGACCTCCTTGCCTTTTCCTTTGCCCTTGTTCGTCATTGCCACAGAGAATGCAATGAGGCCAACGCCAATTGCATGCTCAGAGTCAGAGAAATGGAGAGAGGAAGAAGTGTGTGAGTAGAGTGTGTGTAACTGTGAAGTGTGAAGAGCGAGGAGTCAGAAATGAATTTGACTACAATATAAGCTACACAGGTAAAGAAGTTAACCAAAAACAAATTGGTGCATAAAGTGCATAAAACTGTTATAAATTTATGAAGTACAAATAAAGTTCATAACCAAAAAAAAAAAAAAACACAAATGTAAATACATATAAACACTACGACGGCTCAGGTGGCCACCGATGATGACGCGCCGTACGATCGGGCAACACCCGTCTACCATATTGAGGAGGGCTAGTCTGAGTAGGGTCAGCCTGAGTAGGGGTAGCCTGAGGAGGGGATGCGTGAGGAGGGGATGCCTGAGAAAGCCCTGCATCCGAAGGGCCTGCCTGGGAAAGGGCTGCATATACTGGTGGGTATGCAGTCATCGGATCTTGTGATGATGGGCGAGGATGATCAGGAGGTGGGGTGACATATTCTGCATGTGCTGTCCAATCTACCTGACGATCTGGACTAAAATTAACCAGCCTATGCAGTTCCTCATCATCCCAGGACCCACCAGGAACGTCTGAACTAGTCCCACACTCCACTGATGCTGTGGCCAAAGTTGGGGCATAATACACATGTTGTGACCCGTAATCTGACGGTGGAGGCATGTCACTCTATGTACTGAACCCCTGATAGCCCATATCCGGCTGCTGAGAAGACTGGTAATAGAAAGCCTGACTGCCGTACGTGGGTCCTATCACTGGAGGCCTATAGCAACCATCAACGCGAGGCCTGGGAGCTCTTATAGGCTCAGGCACATGGGGCATGACCCTCTGACGATGCTCCAGTCCATGTCCCTCACGACGCCCACGGGGAACATCCACATACACCTGTGGCTCATCCTTCAACCGACAACTCTGTCGAAACATGGACATAATGCGGTGATGTGTTGAAAACACATCTTGTTTTTAGTCTAGTTTTAGGTTAGAATTTAATTAAATATGTAGGAAAATAGAATAGAATTAGTTAAGTTTAGTAGTTTAATTGTTTTAAGCTTATTCAATACCATTTAAGCATTTGCAGGCCAAAAAGAGGAGTTCAAGAGCAAAGAAAAAGAAGTCAAGTTCTGAAGTGCCGCGCGGATAGCGTAGCAACCCGTGCCAGTAGCGCCAAATGCAGGGTTGAAGCTTTGTTCTCGAAGATCTCACGCTATCAGCGTGTGAATCCACGCGACTAGCGTGAACAAGCCGCAAGCATGGCGCCATTAGCGCCATAAGCCGCGCCACCAGCGCCAGGAACAAGAAGCCAAACCAATTTGACTCGACCAATTCACGCCGTTAGCTCCATGACCAACGCGATCAGCGCCACACTTTCGAACAAGCTACGCGGTTAGCGTGAGAGGTCGCGCGGATTGCGTGGAGTTGATTCTATTTCCTGTTTTAAAAGATCTGTTTCGGATTTGGGTTGGGCTTTTGGTTTAATTATCTGTAATTAAAAGATTCTATAAATACTAAGCTTCTGAAGAGGTTGATATATACAGAATACATCAGAAATACATTGAGAACCATAGTTTTAGTCATTACAAACCCTAGAAATCAAGATTCAAAGCCAGAGTTCTGCACAACTATGAATTATTCATCTGCTTTGGTGTTCTTGAGGCCTATGGCAGGCTAATTCTTGTATT
>PYAF01003482.1:1652618-1666781 GCA_007407185.1 Glycine tomentella | reverse complement strand
GTTTCCAACAACCTTTGTAATATAAATTGGGACATCCAGTGTTTTAATTATCCCACTATCTCCATTGGGGAGGCAATATTTTATATGATTTAATGTTGTGTAAATAAAAATGCCATTGTCATCCCAGGCTCCACTTTTTACTCGGATAGTCTCGTGGAGGGTGCATTGGTGCACAAGCTTCTTGCTAGCAATGACAATCGCATGTTTACTGAGCAGAGCAACACTTTCCATGTCATTAGACCATACTACATACTTTATAAAAGGGGTCGGAAGATCACCGAGAACAATCCTCTGCTGTAGATCAAATATAAAAACCCTATCCTCTGACCTACATAGCAAGTTGCCTGTTCCAGCATAGAATATAGCATCTGCAGAAATAGGGAGGGCACTCTTTTTGACAAGCTCATTCTTCAGATTTTTTACACAGACTTGGTTGCTGCCTTTGTCAAGCACAGCAAACCTATTCCGAGCCACAAAGACTGCAGATCCTCCAAGACCTTTCTTTGGATCTTGTGTATCACCCCTACCAAAACTGTCCTTTGTGCCATCTTTGGATATGCAATACAACTCATAAGATCCTCCATCCACGTCTGAACAGAGTAGAATTGCATTTTCAGTAGGGCTGTAGGAAAGAGTCTTTGGACTTTGATTCAGACTTGAAGAACCAGGTCGTCGAATTGTAAGTACTTGTGTCTCTCTCTGAGTTGAAAATTCATAGAAACGCAAGAATCGGTCTTTTGTGTAGAATAAAGAATCACCACTAACTGCAAAAGCAGGCCTTTCTCTCTCCAGCTTAAAGACTATCATGCCACTGTCATGACCAGCTGCCAACAAATTCATTTCAGGATGTGTAGATAGAATCCAAAACCGATCATGCTCTCTGCGGAAAGTTTGAAGTCCAGTCCGCTTTGTGGCATCCCATACTCGAATACTTTTATCCTCAGAATTTGACACAATGATGTCCTGTTTGGCATGGAACATAACACATGACACATTATTCATGTGTCCTCTCAGAGTATCTACTTCCCATGCCTTGGTGTCTGAAAACAGGGGAAAAAATATTACGGACTTTGAGAAGGTCACCAAAAAATACTAAACTTTTTTTGGTTTACTAAATACCAAAAAGTTAATGCATGCAAAAAGTGTCTTGTATGAAAGGTTTTGCTACCAACAATACATGTAAGCTCCGCCAAACACTGTTTTGATAATATTTGTAATTGTAGTAATCAGAACAGCACCAATATGAAAGGGAGTTTAGCTTTAGAAAATGAAATGGAAGGCTGTGGATATTCCCTGGTAGTTATTAAACAGGACAAAATATAAAGTAATTATCTAGGTTTCAAATTTACCATTCATCCTCCAAAGTTTCACTTGTCGGTCATCAGCTCCTGAGACAATCAAAGGCAGTGTAGGATGAAAAGCAGCCCAGTTGACACCCCGGTCATGACCTTCCAATACATACTTAACAACTGCATCAATACCTCCAAAAAGATCTGTGTTCATCTGACTCAATCGTAGGATGTCATCTGCAGGAGGCCCGGCCTTCCTTTTGAGAGAACCAATATCCCAAACACGAACAGTTTGATCCAGGGAGGCTGACACAACAATATCCTCTTTTGGATGGAATGAAGCACACATAACATAATGATTATGCCCAGTTAGAACAGATATACAGGTACGTGACTGCCAGTTCCAAATGCGAATGGTCTGATCATCACTGGCACTCACAATCCACGGGTTCTCATGATGAAATTGCACAGTACGGATATAATCAAGGTGTCCTAGAAGAGTGAACAAACACCTATGCATCTTATAGTTCCAAACCTTAATCTTGTAATCATCCCCTGTACCAAGAAACAAAATATAGTCAATAAGCTGTAAATTGTATAAAGCAAAACCCTCCCCTTCCACATGGACAATAATTTATTATATCGATGTACATAACACATCAAAATCTTCTCCACCCCAAGTGACAAATGAAACTTTTGGAAAATCAAAACCATTAGAACAAGATGCCATGCAGCACTACTTTGTCTAAAAAATCAGATTTATATTAGTTACTAATTTCCAGATCCAGAGCATTTCAACTACACCAAACAAATCTTTTTGCCTTTTCAAATAAAATACAGCACAAATAAATCTTGAAAACATAAATACAAATCCCCCATTCTTACTGCTCATAGTATAATCTTCCTTCATCAACCTGGGACAAGTAAAGAACCAAGGTGAAGAGATAATACAAGCAGAAGATATAAAAGAAGCATTAAATATTTATATTAATGCAGTTAATTACTCTCCAGAAGGACATCCAAATATGAGGCATCATACACATAATTCTAGTTTCATTCGTTCAGCATAGCAGATCTAGTCAGAGAAACGCTTCTTACAAACACAAATCTACATAAACCGGATTCGAGTGGAGTTCAGATGTGTCCAACGCGACTCACATTTTTGCCACGAATGCAGATTTAGAACATAAATAAGTTCCCTCATTGAGATACACGCAGACCAACAACAATAAAGAATACACAACTAACAGATCAGAGTATAAGCAGTGTATGTAGAATTGGAGATAGCAAATTACAGATACAAAAACATAAGGAGGGTTGTAAATAAGGTACCTCCAGAGACAAAGAGGGGCTGAGAATTGTGGAAATGGACACCTCTGACAGGACCATCATGCTCATCGAATCTGTCAATGAGAGTCCCCATTCGGTAATCCCATAGTTGGATCACGCCACTGTGAAGACTCGCGAGGATCCAGGGTCTCTTGTTGTGGAAACTGAGTCCCTTCACTCTATTACTTTTGGTCTCGAACTTGGTCAGCATATTCCCTCAATCGCAAACACTGTCTCTCTCTGCACGATCCAATCAAGAATTAACAATTAAAACTAACATTTGAAATACCTCAATTAAGAAGCTGGAACCCCAATCCCCGTGCCGAAGCACGAAAAACGTTTCTCTCGCATCACAATTGAATCTGGGAGACTAATTCTCGGTATATGAAAGAATTAAGAATTAACATTGCACCACAATTTTTCACTGATTCTGACTAATTGAAAAGGAAATCGCATCTCATTATAACGGATCATTTTGAATGGAATGCGGAATTGAAAAGTAGAGAGAATTTACCTCAGATCTGATTAGAATAATGAAAACGAGTTCACCGACAGAAGTGTGATGATAAGCATGTATGTATGGAGAGAAGAAAAGAGAGAACGAGAATATTCACTTCTCTTTTCAGATGAGATCTAGCTATGGTTATGTTAATTTACGAAGAGAAACAACAACGAGAGAGATCGGAATGAAATTTCTATAAGTAGTGTAGCGTACAGTGATGACAAGTTTGAAATGCTTAATTGTTATTGCATATTTGCAGTAGGGCCATCGCACTCACACTTAACCATTTATTGCATATTTATTAACGATTTATTTCATATTTATTACTTCTTATATACTATTTCATTATAACGATCATGTAAGAAAAAAAATGAGTTTTAAAATAATTTTTATTTTAACATTTTTAATTTAGTACTTTTTCTTTTCTTTTTTTTTATAAAAATATATTTTATATTTATTAAGAAACTTAATTATAAGAATTTCATTTTTAAAATTTTGTATTTGGATAAAGAAATTAAATTTCTTTATTTTAAAAAATTTATATTTGAATAAAGAAATTGAATTTTCAGCATTTAGGATTGTGAACAAATGTCACTACATGATATAGCAATTTCTTGAACTTGAAAAACCTAAATTTCGGTTGGTGATTCCTTCATTTCCATTCTTCTCATCAATTAAGGATCAGACACTAATGAAAACAACAGAACATCCTCAGAAAAAACTCATTATAAAGATTTACTTTCCATGGCAACATGTGGCAACATAAGAAGCATTATTGTACGGCAACATGAGTTAACGTTGAAAACCCATCATAATCTTCGGTTGCTGATTCAAGAATTTCAAGAACTAAATCTTAGGTGTGTGACTTGAACAAAAATAAGGAGGGCATTGTGCATGTAGAGGACAATCAAAGAGTTAAGAAGGGAAAGCTGGTTTACTCTCCACGTTCTGAAAAACATGAAGCACCCTCTAATGAGAAGAGGAGGAAAGTGAATTCTTCAAACCTATTATCAAGAACTACTGGTCCAAGGAGGAATGTAGTAGGTTGAAGAACAAGGACGATAATGTGCGTGTAGAGTGCAAAAAAAAGCGAAAGGCGGTGCAAGAGCACGTGATGGTGATGGACCGTTGCAAGAAGATGCAGTGTTGGGCTATGTTGAAGCGTTTGATGGTAGGAAGGATGCTTGGGCTATAAAAAAGGATATTCTTGATCCTAAGATTTTGTGCATTCTTGATAAGTATGAAGCCATGAGAAAGCCAAAGGGTTTGGAGGATATTGAGTCAAAGTTAAAGAATTGGGATTACTCGGGAGCTGATAAATTTGTGGATGATGTGAGACTTGTTTTGTCTTATGCTTTGCAATATCCTCCAAGGAGTGAGGTCCATAGAACTGCAACAAGGATCAACGAGGGTTTTGAGATCAGTTGGAAAACTATAAAGGAGAAGTGGATGAGCGAGGAAAAAGAAGGGAAGAAGATTTGTAAGAGGGAACATCATGTGAATTAATGTTGATTGAAAATAGCTTTTCACTCAAGAACGCTATACCAAAAGGGTCATTATGTGCAAGAAAGAGAGCAACATGCATGCTTGGTGATCAAAGGAAGGAGAAAGAAGCCCAAATCAATGTTTTGGACATGACATCCCTCTTCAACCGTTTCATTTTAGTTACCAATTTATTTATGCTCCTGTAATTAATTAGAAGTCTCTCCTTTGCTACTTATTTTGCGACTCAGTTTTTTCTTAATGATATTCAGTACATTTCAATTCTATGTCAATATTTTCTTGTTGTTATGCTTCTGTTGTTTTTAAGTTGATTCAGGGTTGAAATTAGGTAGAGATAAATGAAATTGGGTTGCAGGAAATAATGATGATGGATCGTTGCAAGAAGATGCAATTTTGAGCGATGTTGAAGCCTTTGATGGTAGGAAGGATGCATGGACTTTAAAGAAGGATATTCTTGATCCTAAGATTTTGGGCATTCTTGACAAGTTTGAGGCCATGAGAAAGCCAAAGGGTTCGGAGGATATTGAGTTAAAGTTGAAAAATTGGGGTTACTTAGAAGCTGATGAGTTTGCATGTGGATGATGCAAGACTTGTGTTGTCTTATGCTTTGCAACCCTCCAAGGAGTGAGGTTCATAGAACTTCAACAAGAATCAGTGAGTGTTTTGACAATAAAAATAATAAAACAATAAAATTTATAAATAAATCAATATTGATAATGTTAATTTTGTAAAATCATGACTGTCTTTCATAATTTTATTTATTTGTCAAATTTTTTTGACAAGGAGTAACTATTAATCCTAGAAAATTAATAGTTTTTTTTAATTCTCTCCAATTTATATAATTATTTTATTAAAATAAACTAATTCAACTCAGGACTAAGGAGTCCGAGTATCTTGTTGAAGTCTTGTGTTTAGATTTGTTGTCACCCTTACATTATATATATATATATATATATATATATATATATATATATCATATAACTATTTCATGTACAGGTATATTTATCAATTTAGACATTTTTTTTTCAGTTATGACAAATTGACAATAGCAAAAAGAGGTCAATAATTATTGTTTTTTATAACTGAATTAAATAGTCACTTAAAATATAATTTTATTTATCAGCATTAGTGACGTGTTAAATTAATTTTTGACTGAGTTTTCAATTCTTGGTCTATTATTGGGACTGGGCAGCAACAAGTAATTGCTTTTCAGCTTAAATTTCAAGCAAGTCTGGTGGTACAAACAAGAAAAGTGTTTATATCATGGAATCATACCAAACAGCCGGGGAAAAAAAAACCACAAGGAGAGGGGTGATTATAAATTTTACTAATAAATTTATCATGTTAATAAATTTACATTATAATATTTAAATACAAATTATCATGTTAATAAATTTGTTGATTTTTTAATAATTATCTTAAAAGTTTTACTTATAAAAAATTCTAATTATTTCACAGTAAAAAAGATTTTACATTTGACATTATATCATTAAAAAAAGTAAAAAAAAAAAAAAGCTTTTGCTAATTAGTATTTTTTATATATATGTATATATAACTTAGAGATTTATATTTGTATTAAAAAAAAAAAACATAATAACAAGCACCCGTATATATTTTTTGGTGGAAGAGAGGGGCTGGTGCCCCTTACAGAAAACTAGATTAAAATCCAGGAGGCAAACAAACAGAGGTTTAAACATAAAACATCCTCAAGCACCTGAATAGAAGCAAAAGAAGGAAGAACATAAAAAACAAAACAAGCAGACAAACCAAGTTCATGCTAGGCAAAAACATCAGCCAAGTGGTTTGCTTCCTTATAAACATGTCTCCAGGAATGGATATCGTGAGAAGCAGGCATACTCGTTATCTCACAATGAACGAATGAAAATAGTCGATGGGTCAGCTATTGCAATATCAGTCACTGGAGTGTCAATGCCAACTATTGAAGCATTAGCTGGTAGATCATAAACTATAGAAACGCCAACTGATTTAAATGATTGAACACAAGGATTTTCCATTGAAGTGTATGAGGTTGGAATATCAACTATTGGCATCAACTAGCAAGAAAATGAGTTGTTTGGAACATTGACAAAAGAGAAGATCAACTGGATGTCGTGATCTTAGAAGCTTGTCAAACATTAATTACGAGGATAGCAGTTAAAAATGACAAGAGATAGTTCCCCCCTTAAAAGTACGAGGCAATTGTTATTTTTCCAAATAAAAAGGATAATCGTAGTTGAATGTAAATGACGTCTGAAAACTAGGTTTTAAGAAGCAAAATTCAAGTAGTTATTAAATTATTGGTTAAACCTTGTAGGATTTAGTTGAGGTCGATCATTGTCAATTAGCTAAAATTAGCTGAATTAATGTAGAACTAGTGGGCATAGGTCTTAATTACATTTTAAGAAGTTACCAATTTGAAAAATGCGTAGATTAGGTAGGTAGTTGAGTCCATAGTAGTATAAATAAGGGATTGTACTTATTTTTAAAAAAACAACAATTCGATTAATCAAACATCAGCTTTTACATTTATCTTTATTGCTTACCTTTATTAAGAAACCCACAACTGAAAAACAGAAACCCTTTTTAAGTGTCGATTGTCTAATTCTTTGGGAATCATTTTGACCGTTCAACTGCTTTTTTTCATGCGATAACCATATGAAAGAAAAATCAAGCAACAAACTTACCGGTGGGAATCACACTTCTGCAATTTTAGTCTCTTGGATTTTAATTATGTCAATTGGGTCATTTACTGGTTTAGGTATTACAAATGTGTAATTTTAGTCCCTCAAATGTCAATTATGTCAATTAGATCATCCTGGTATAACAATTGTGCAATTTTAATTCTAAAAAACATTAGTTTTAATAGCATTATGAAATATGAAAGACTAAAATTATACAATTGTGATGCTTGAGGAATTTAATTGACATAATTAAAATTTGGTGACTAAAATTACATATTTATAATAGTTAAGGATACAATTGATATAATTAGATCATGAAAGACTAAAATTGTATAATTGTAATACTTGATTTAACAAAAATTAATTAAATGAACTATTAGTTGTGAAGGGACATATGTCTACAGATAATTTTCTTTGCAAAGTGAACGATATATAATTTTCTTCAAGATTTTTTAAAATCAAAACGTTTGTCATTCGTTTGTCCTATTTTTCTGTTTTTTTTTTCCTTTGTAAAAAGAAAGAATAAAGAGTATAGAGAAAAAAAGAAGCAAATTAGACCAGCCACTACAACTCGACAACTATTCTGATTGATAATTTATAATTTCAGAAATTACTTTGTCAGATTATTAATTTCAAAAACTAATTGGACAAAGTATTATAATCTCAGATTAAATTGGAAATTCACTCCATTTCAATGAAAATTCCTTTTTTTTAAGAAAACTATGATGCTAAACACAAATTAATTATTATACTAACTGTTAGATTATTTGTGATAGGATATTAATTTTAAACGGTGCTAAAGATTTAACAGCCTTTAAGCCTTATATATAAGCTACAATCATTTGCCGTTAGATCATGCACGTGAATCCGATCTGAATCCTCTGTAATTCTTTAAAAAAGAAAATTGAGCGAGCTGAAAATTCTTAAGATATACTTTTCATCAATATTTTTGTAATACTTTCCATGTTTCAAATTTCATGCTTTACAATTCAAAGGAATTGCAATTCACTCGAAACCATTAACTTTTTTATTATACGTGGATGTCCATATGCTAATAAATAAATATATATAAAGAGGAATGTAAGTGCCTAAGATTAAGGAAATAATAAAATATAATTAAAAAGAAAGCATTTACAAAATTGAAACCAGAAAATGATTAATTCTATTTTTTAAAATAAATAAAATATTTAATAAATGTATTAATTTTGCTAGATTCGAATATTACAATAAATATACATATTTTCTTTCAATTTTTTGCTTCAGGAGATATTACTTAACCGGTTGCGTAAAGCTGTTCTGAAGGCCAATCTTCCGATCCGTGTGAGTATTGCTACCTGCTTGAAGATATGATCATCTATATTTCTCGAGCTCACTGTATTAGCTTGATCTGCTCTACAAATAATAAACCCCTTCCAGCGTCTTGCATGTGGCTCATGACATTCCAATTGCCAAGCCAATTTCAGGTTCGAAGAAAATGCTATTGTGGTCTCCCCTGGAGCACTTGAACAATCTCCTCTGCTCTTGTTTCAATGCCTTTCAGGTATTCTGTCAGAATCCTCTGTTGGTAAGAACCTCCCTCCTTTATTTTTGAGCAGAATGCAGTAAGGAGAAAGAGCATGGACAAATCAAAGAAACAACATCAGTTAAGTAGAAGACAAAAAAGGAATAATAAGTAGACGTATAAAAATATGGCTTTGTCTCACTGTTCTAATCAAAACACGTTCAATTCGTTTCTTCAAGACAGCAAAGAGATCCTCTGCTGAAATATCCCCAGCACCAATCGTCAATCCATTGATCAAAATTTTGCTCCATTCTTGTTCAGGAGCTGCAAGGGATAAAAAATTATTGATCATTGAAGCAAGCTATGTACCAACAGTTGGAGATAAAAGGTGGAACACAATTAATCTAGATTAGATAAACAGAAATAAAGATAAGACGACAACCTGTAATATTATAAATTTAAGTTTCACCAATTTGGCTTGCCAAAATCCCTTTCATATAAACTACTTTCCAATGACTCTTGATCTATTGGTTTTAAGATGAGATTATTGTTCATCTAACCAGAAATTATATAACTATGACTTAACACTTTTTCATTTTATTTCACACTGATTCAACTTGTTTTACTATCAAACCAAGTGAAATGAGAAATCCATCAAAAAAAATATAAAAAAATCTAGAAATATGAAATCTCGCCTGCGCACCCTCCACAAGCACCAAAGATACATTAAAAAGAGGATGAAAACAAAACAAGAGAAGATAAACCCAAACTTGAAAATTCAGAAGCAGTTCTTTCTCAAAAACCAGGCACATAATTCTGATTATTAATTTACAATTGAATGTTTTTCTACAACATAAAAGATTAAGATAATTAAGACACCTCGGATTATGGTTTCAAGGAATTGCTCATCCTTCAGAACTTCCTTCCCTGCAAGAACGCAACAACCTTCCGAATTAAACATAAAAGTTCAATATTTGTGCCAATCCACAAGGATATGTTGACAGGCAAGAATACAATGATAAGATGTCCACGACTTTATTTTCTACACGCCACTAGTGGAAATTGATATTTTACATAAGCAACTTTGTTAATAGTTGATAAAAAAATAACTAAACTAATTGCACTATTTATAATCAATCATGACCGTTCAATTTTATCTCTGTTTTGATTTTAGATAAAATATATTCTGAAACTAAAAATTAGATTGAATTGAAATGCAAAGCTATTTATTTTAGATAACAGAAAATTGATTTGTTGATGAAAAAATCATGATGGTGAGACTTTCCAACTCCAGAGTATCAAATAGAAGTTTACCTTTCATGGCATAACTACGTTTTGAGAGAACTTTGGAAGCATAAAGCTGCAACACCTTTTGCAGCATAGCCTCAAGCCCCGGTTTATCGCCATCTTCCTTTGCCTGCTCATTATAGGCAAGATACTGTTGAATCTTAACCAAGTAATGTTGTATGTAATATAATTGCAATGGAAAAGGGAAAAAAAGTGTCATATATAAAATGCACATCGATCAAACATAGCAGTTCTATGCAAATATCTCAATAGATACCCTACTAGAACAAGCAAGCTAATTAGAAATCTGAGCTATACCCTGAAAGTGAACACATACAAAACAGAAATTGTTGTCAAATATAATAAGTATTTGAATGTCCAAAATTAGTAAGCCTTAAAAATTATCCATATGGTTGATAACTAGCACTCCTAGTATCTTTTATTTTTTATTTTTGAGGGTCACTTGATATGTTTTTGATATATAAATAATTACGGCAACTCAGCAAGTTTTAAGGATAGTATACGTAGTGGGTATTGGGCAACGTTTCTATTACTGGAGTATAAGTGTTTACTGAGTACTGACAATGGAAAATTATTGTAAGTTGAATAAAAAGCAGTAAAGCAAAAAACAGACTCACTTGTCGTAGCTGTGCATTAACTTCAGCAAGGAACCCTTCATCCAGCTGTCCTTCTTGCTCCCTTTGACTTATTTCCTAATGATTGGGAGTTAAAATTTACATAGATAGCAGACTTGCTAAAAAATATTTATGAATAACCAAAACAATCCACTAGCAAATAGAATAGCTCACCAAAATGAGAGCTCTTCATTTAAAAGAGAAGAAAGACTAAAACAATAACAAATATCCACAATTCTGCAGACACTTGTTTACTTTTGACTTCACAAATGACTATATGGTGCTTATCTCAGTCAAGCTTGCATTACAAAGCAGTAGAAGAACACATAGGCTATTATTTACACATCACCTTGTTTATTATTGTCATTAATCATTTGGTCTCTCAAGTCTAATCTAATTCATTTTACACAAAACTTGAAGGTGAATAAATCAAGATGCAATGCATATATCAAATGTTGAGTTTTAGCACGAGGGTAGTCAGTCAGAAATCCTTGCAATAACTGAAAAACAAATAGTATGCAAATTAAGCTTAATGTTAACAAAAGACACAAATAGTGTATTGTTGCCTACTTTACTATGCATGGAAGTGAAGGGGAACATAGTATAAAATTTATAAAAAAGTCCTCCGAATTAAATAGACCAGTCTTGCTAAAATCAATGAGAAACAGAACTCACCTTTTCCATCAATGTTAGTGCCAGAGGATCTCTGGGAGGCCATGGAATCTCTCCTTCATCATCAATCACAGGTTTTAGTACTCCCTTCAGGACATCTGTGGAAGACTCTATCTTTTCCTGCAAAGCAAGCACATAATAACAAAATTATTCTCAAAAGAAGCTACAGAGATGATATCTAACAACTTTCTAAAATGCTCAGTGAAGAGAAAGGGGTACTTTAGTCTTATGCACCACGCAATCCACCACACTCATGACCGTCGCAGCCAATTCTTCATAATCTTTCTGCATATCAACAACAAATACAAGTAAATAGTGTAATGAAAGAACTATACAAAGACTGACCACAGAAATATTTAGAGACATTTAGAGGTGTACTTTATCATCCTCAGACTTGCAAGTATCAGTTCTAGCTGCAAGTCGTACCCAAAAGCTTGGATTGAAAGCAAGGATGTTTTCAACAACAAGTTTCTGAAGCTGTTCATAAAAGGAAAACAACATCGACACCATTAAAAAGCGTTATCCGAAACCAATCAATCAATACATAAAACGCGAGTTCGAATCACATCTATACGAGCTACATCTGATATAAAATGTGGTTAAAAACTTAAGATGAGTCTTACTTCGCGAGGATTAGCTTCTCTGAGCATATCTATGAGCCTATCAATTTCAACAGTCTTCTTAAAAGCTTCCTCAGCTTCTTGATTGGCTGCACATATGAAAGTTGTCCTGTTTTTTAGATCCAAACACGCCATTTCACTATTCCGACTTTTAATAGCTTAATCAAACATTAAAATGCAACACTAGAATTGAAAATAATTAAATAAATAAACAAACCTTCACATCACATGATACAATAGTTAATTGAACAATAATCACTAATTAGTGACATTGAGCACGAATTGTTAGTTGGTTACCTGTACATCCTCTTCCTGCAACTCGAATTCAAAGGAAATGAAGTGAGCTTCAAGCTAAAACTATGCTTGCGAAGCTTCCAATCTTGCAGTAGCGCACCCTAGAGATAGCACGATTAATCAGTGAGTCACAGTGGTTAAACTAAACAGTATAATTTAAATATATAACAGAAGAATGGAAAAAACGAAAAAGTACCTGTGGATTAGGAAAAGGATAATATAAAGAAGCAGAAACGGAGACACAGAATGCGTTGATTCTCATTCTCAGAACGATAGATAGTTACTTCAATGGCGGGAGAGAGAGAGAGAGAGAGAGAGAAAACCTCTCTAGTGACTCTTCAAGTTTTACGCATCCAAATACCAACCATATACTTCACTACCTGTACAAAACTTTCTATTTAATATTTTGTTGTCCATACAAAAATTAATGGGATTAACTTTCTTCATCAACCATTTTTTCAATACACCCAACATATATAATATAATACCAATTTTATTCTTTTTGTAATTCATAAATTTCATATGAACATACATCATTCAGCTTCTTACAAATTGTCGATCTGTATGAGTCATATGGATTATCAATTCATATGATTCATACGGATTCCGTATGATCCATATGACTCATACAGGTCGATAATCCATAAAAGGATAAAGTTAAAAATAAAAAATAATATATTGAATTTATTAGAAATATGTTGAATCTAGAAAGGATAACTCAAAATTAATTTGTGGGCCCAAAAAAGCCCTTTGATGGTAAGAGAAGTACGGGCCCAGAGAAGTATGCCCTTTGGGGAGCCCAACTCAGTTTGTTAGACATAGGCCCAAACTAATAATTAACACTGTGGCCCGTCACTTTCATGAATCATATTTGTAGCAAGCGTTGGTAATCAATAAGCTCAGTGGCACACTCAAAATATACAAAATCAAGACCAAAAACAATTAATTAACACTGGTAATTAATTATTTGTGTTTTTTTTTTCAAACCTATATGTATTCTACAGTTAGAAACGAAAGACAAGTTTTTTGTCTTTCCAAACATATGTATTTTACAAGTAGAGATGGGAAAGACAAGGTGACCCTGAACAAATGAGCAGATTTAGGGTCCATTCGATAAAGTGGAAAGAAATAAAATAAAAGTGAATTAAAGTATAATATAAAAATATGAGTTTCATCTCATTTTATTATTCATTTTCCTTTTTACGCTTTCTTTTAACCCAAACAAATGAACCGTTAGTAGCACAACTAGCAAGACTAAGCACATGTTCACAGGTTACTTTGATTTATTTCCTGTTTTTTAATTTTTTTATGAAATTGTCATCTTATTTTTAATATATTTTTTGTTTTTAAAGATTTGTACGGAAAACAATGAAGATAAGAGAGAAATTGAAAATAAGATGATAGTTACATAAGTTAAAAGTGAAAAAAAAAACAGAAAATAAAAAAGAAGAAAGTAAATGGGCCCCAAGCTACGTACACAAGAGTGTTGCTTTATACACTATATAAAATTTCTTATACACTATATAGCTACAGTGTATACTCAAAACTACCCTTATAATTTCTTATGCAATTGTTTGTGCACACGGATCAAATGATCCAAAAAGCTTTGAGTGGTTCAAAACGGATTCAAAAATCCGTAAGATGCCCCTTGATTCATGAAATAGCTTTATTGTAGCAAACGGATTTAGTAATCCGTATACACATCCCTTGGCAATTACGGATCAATTAATCCGTGCTCATCCATTGGCCAATTACGGATCATTCATTCCGTGCTCATTCCTTGCCCAACTACGGATCATTGAATCCGTGCGCATCACCTTGGCTAATTCGGATCATTGAATCCGTGGGAA
>PYAF01003482.1:1610133-1652518 GCA_007407185.1 Glycine tomentella | reverse complement strand
AATGGATCCGTGCGCATTCCTAATTCCTATTCCATAGCCTAGTACGGATCAATGGATCCGTGAGAATTCTTGCCTCTTTACGGATTAGTAATCCGGCCACTCTTACTAACAACTAGACACGGATTACTCAATCCGGCTTGACACACTTCGTACACTCTACTAATCTAACTACGGATTATTCAATCCGTGGGATTTACACAGATTCATTGATCCGTAACATGACATGACTAACTGCCGGATCCATTGATCCGTATTATATACAATATATCAGACAGCAGCGTCTCTGACTACTCCTCAGCTCAACCCAGCTACCACCGACCACGACCTACCTCCTCCAACACCAACAGCTCTAATGCACAACAAAATCGCAGCAACGGAGCAAGCAAAATGGAAATCGCAGCAAGGGAGCAAGCAAAAATGGAGAGCAAACAGTGATAAAAAAAGCACCATAAATAAAAACAAATAGAAGGGCAGTTTCGGGTATACACTGTAGCTATATAGTGTATAAGAAATTTTATATAGTGTATAAAGCAACACTCCGTACACAAACATTGATGGCGATGGGTTCATGACACATTTATAAGGCCCAGCTATCAGGTCTGCACTACATTAAAGGATTCCTTAAAATCGTTTACCCATGAAACTCGCGGAGCAAATTGAATGGGGGGCCAAGCTTCTCAGTTCACACTATGGAAAGTGGAAACGTTTTAAGCCTTCATAAGATGCAGATTTAACTAAACATTCTACACGTGGTTCTTGAGCAATATATTTCCCTATGGCCATCTCTCCCATATAATATGAGCGTTGAGTGTTAGATACAATGAGTGGCTGAGAAAAAAGTACTCAGTATTTTAAACTAAACTTTTTCCTCCACTACTTATATAATACTGTACTAGATCCTTTTAAAGGTTAAATATGTTTTTATCTATGTAAAAAACTTAATTTTGATTTTTATAATCCATAAAATGTTTTTTCTTTAATTTTTATCTTTTAAAAAATTGAATATCATTATTTCTAATAAATAATCAAATTTTGATTTTAATCCCTAAAAAATATTATTCCATTTTCATCCTATAAAATTTGAAAACATTCAAAATGGAAGAATCGCCTATTGACATGACATGACATCACATATACATTATTGAATATCTTCTAAGATTTTTTTTTTTTTTTGGTGACTTACAAAGAGAATCAACTAAAAATCTTTAGCACTGACAACAAAATCAGGCGCAAAATAAAAAATACGATTATGACTATTGAGCACCGTTCCCTTTTTGGCCAAAAGATCCGTTGCTTGATTAGCCTCCCTAAAGACATTAATTCCCCTAACAAAGCCTTTCCCTCTGATGAAGAAGACGATGGATAACTTAAACCAATTTACTACAAGAATGAGTCAAGTAGCATCCGTTTGTCAGAAGTTGAACAAAGTCAGAATAAACTCTAATATTCTGAAATCCTCTATCCCAAGCAATATTCAGGTCATGAAAAACACTATATATAATATCTCATATGACATAAATTTTTAACTAATGCCACATGACAGTTGAAACTATATTAGATTTTTGAGAAATGAAAATAAATATAAAGACCCAAGCAAAAAAAATTATTTATTTCACATAAATAGAAACACTTAAAGTTTTTAAATGAAAAACGTACACTTTGAATTAGGGTTACAGGGTACACGTGAAACGAAGAAATTAGGTTGATGAATTATCGAAAACAAAAAACTAAAAGAAGAAAAAAAAGTTCATGGCCTTTTTGCACTCTTCTTTTTCGGAGTTGACTCCTCTTTCCCACTTACGTAGAGCGCCAAACATGCCGAAAGTTCTACCTTTGTGCTTTCCCCTACCAATTGTGCTTACTACTATTAAACCTAACCCAATTGGTTGGTCTTGCCCTTCAGCCTCACTAGGGACGAATCTCTTGGATTAGGAAGATTAATTGAAAATAATGAATTTAAATATATAAAATTAAAGAATATAAAATATAAAAATATGAAAATAATAAATTTAAATATATAAAATTAAGAGGATAAAATATAAAAATATTAAATAGTTATATGTAATTTTTTAAAATAAAAAGATATATACGTGTACCTTCACTTAAGAATATATCCGACACTCTGTGCCTCACTTTTTGAATCCTAGACAAATGCTCAATTTTGGTCTCTTCCACCGTTCATTTATCACCCTTTTTCAACATACATTGTTCCCATTATTATCGGTGCTTGAGAATTCTTCCAACCGATAAATAATATAATGTGCATTTGGTGAAATTTCTTAGATATATCTACTAGCAACACATACTAATTTTGCATTTTAATTCTACTACACCGAGATAATGTTGTGCCCCATTGATCATTACAATAACTAGTTATATATGCTTGTAAAAATATTTTCGAGATATTGATCACACGCTTCAAAAACTACTTGTCGTTGAAAATCTTATCCATGTGAGGAATCAAATTTAAATTCATCATGATCAAAACGAAAGTATTCCTTTCTTCCCCTAAACATGCATCTCTTTTACAATATCGTGTTTGAAAGATTCTCATGGCTAGATGATACGTATGCTCATTGCATATTGAAAAAGTGGTTTCTGTCGTTTAGTTTGGCCGACTTATTAATTACTTCCACACTTTCGTTCTTGCACTTTCCAGTTTTGCATATGCGCGTTCATTTGATCAACTATTATTATGATAAAAAAGAATAAACCGTCTCTTTCGATATAAGATTAAAATTTCTTTTAACAATTTTTGAGAGTTTTTTATTAAATAAATTATATTTTTAATATATAAAATTTTCAAAAATACTTATAATCTTATACATTAAAAATATCCAAAGTCTGCAATTACCACATTTTATATGTTTTGAAAAAGGAAAGAAAGCTGGAAAAAAAAATCAGAACTAATAAAAACCAAAAGGACGGTTATAGCAGTGACTTTTTGAATAAAACCATTTATAAGACCAATAAAAAAAAAAGATTTATAATATTAAGGTATATTTACAGTAAAACTTTTACTCTTAATTAACAGCAAACAAACTTTTGTTTATAATGTTTAAAACCAAAAGTTTCATTTATGCATGCAAGAGGTACTAGTTTTTAAGAGGGGTTAAGCTAAGTCTTAAATTTTCTTTTTTTTTTTTATATGTAGATGTAGGAATTTTGGAGACAGATATTTTTACAATAATTTAAATATCTTATTTAATCTTTGATATTTTAATTATTTCTTTTGGCTTAAAATTTCAGTTACATAAATATAATTAAATGTATATTATATCTGTTTTAAGTAATATTAGTTGGGAATGACAGAAGCATTTTGAATGAAAAAAGGTTGAGTTTGAAAAGTGGTGGCTGATATTCTGATAATTAAAAGCAGTTTTTTACATTGACAAAGTTCCTTTTTGAGGCATGGGACATCACAATTATTGATGATTTAGAATGTCAAAATATGGGCTAGAAAAACGTGAGTTTTACGTTAGAACATTATTTTTCAATACGTTTATTCAGACATTATGGGGAGATCAGATAATTCATCTTCAGATTCTGAACTTCTAAAAGACACCTTGTTGAGACTTCTCTGGCTCTGCCTGCCTGTTTGGCCAAATGGTATCTAGTTTACATTCCCACATGTCATGCTAGAAAACAGGAAGCATATATATGTAGGATGACTGAGAAGAACACATTTTTTTAACAAGTTCTTTTTAATACATTACTCAGTTAAAATTTATCAAAAATAACAACATTACCGGTGTTCATCAAACAATAAGTAATAGGACTAACGCAATTTTGTGTCTTCTAAAATATTGTAGGCCTAATCTGGTATATTGTCCTAGGTTAAATTTGTCTAATATATTTTGGTATAAATTTATATAAACTTTGCAAGAAAATTATAATAACCAAGGTTAAATAAATAAAAGAAAAAGAAAGAAAGAGAAGTTTAAATTTATAATATTTTGTCTCACAAGCTTTAGTGACAAAATTAGAATTAGCGATAGAATTAGTGACGGATTTTGCGACGGCTGGAATCTGGCGCGAGTAGTGTCACAGGTTCTGGAATCTGGCGCGAGTAGCGTCACAGATGCTGGAATCTGGCGCGAGTAGCGCCACAGATGCTGGAATTTGGCGCGAGTAGCGCCAGAAGTGCTCCAGAAAGCCTGTTTTTCACTGGAACTTCGCGCGGATAGCGCCATAGTGGCGCGATCAGCGCCAGAACGCGACCTGGACTACTATAAAAGGTCATTTCTCACGAAATTGGGGCCCAAAGCTTCACCTTCTTCCTCAACTGAACGTTTCTGCCATTGATGAACCTTGAGAACTTCATAATCCTTCATTCTTTGGCCAAAACCTTTAGCTCCCAACATGAAACTTATAGAAAATCCTCCTCTGAGCTAGAATCCTTCATCACTTTTCCCTAAAAACCATCAAATGGTGAGATCGCATTCTCTAGGGAACTTTGAGAAAACTAAGTTTGGAAGGGAAAGAAGGCGATTCAAGGACGCTAAAGCTTGGGGAAGTGATCTTCTAGTCTTCCTCGACAGTTTAGAGGTAAGAAACTCAAGTTTTACCGATTGATTTGTGAGATTGATAATGGAATGAATAATAACCCATTTGTGTTAGGGCGGGAATTAGGCTTAGATTCTTTAGAAAAGTATGCTCAAAAGGCTGTTCTGATGAATATTGAACTTTGAATCATGACTATTGATGAAGTTTGGTTTTGACTCTGATATATGTATGAGTTAGGAAGAATGTTGGTTAAATAGAGGATATTGTGATACGTATGAGCCTAGATTCTTTTACAAAATATGTTCAGGAGACCATATAAACGGTGAAAACGTGTTGAAGTAACCATTTTGATGAAATTGATAATCATTGAAATTTGGTCTAATTAGGACATGGAATTGGTTTATACAGAGTCTTAGAGTGACTCTAATACCTTGGTTAGGTTGAGACAGATCCTGCTGAGGGTTTGTGAATCGCCTATAAGGTGGTTAGCTCTGATAACCCTAAGATAGAGAACAGAGAGGTTGTAATGGAAAGGAATAGCGTTTCCTTTCATTCTAACGGTTGAGGACCATTATTGATTGATTATTTGTATGCCTTATGTAGGGCGTGATACAGACATTGCTGGTGGTTGTGACCACGAAGCCGGGAGAGCCGGTGTAGCGCTAAGAGCAGGTAAGCTCTTTGTTCTTGGGAGTGTTTCCCCTTGATTGTGTTCCACCATACTCCAGAGGGAGTGATAGTTATTGTATGGACTGATGCATGTATATTGAAATTGTGTGTTACTATTTTGATTGAAAACATTTACTTGATATACGTGGATTGAGGCTATGTGTGTTGATTGATGAGATTTTCTCTGGCCAGTAGAACAGACTAAATATGGACTTCCCTTAGAGCCAGAGTTACGAGGAACAACTCTAAGTGGTCAATATATGTATGTATGTGATAAAACCTGAGAGAATGCACCTGTTGCAGATGAGCTTCTCTCAGAAGTGCCATATATGTCTGAGTACGTCCTGGAATAAGATACATGTCGCAGATGATCTTTTCCCAGGCAATATGGTATAGATATATTTATATATGTGAGTAAATCCTTGGAGAATGAACCTGTTGCAGATGATATTTCTCAAGGAATATAATATATCTATCTTTGTATATGTTGTATCTTAGTTAAAATATACATGTGATATGTTGTAAACTGTTGAGGATCGTGATGGCTAAATGATATTGATGCGTTTTATAAAAAGGGTACTGATAAACCCTTGAGATGTGTGTATATGTGTTGTTATGGCTTGAGAGCTGTGATGGCTAGCTGTAATGCCAATTTTGATATTATATGCATAGAAGTGAACCAAGGGGAGGAAAGACCTCCAAGGACTTTGAGTTTACTGAGATTGTTATCTCACCGCTATTAGGGGTTATGTTTTGCAGGTAATACTCAGGGAGCTGCTGAGAGATCCCAGGACAAGAGGCCCGAGCAGGGATAAGTTCTATGAGAACCTTAGGCAAAGGTTTGAGAGCATGTTAGCTCTACATTTTGATATATGCCTATTATTTTGTACCCTGATAGGGATTTTGTATAGTTTTGAGATATACATTGTATATTATGAGAATTCACCATATATGATGTACAGTGGGTGTTGTTAATGACGTTTGATGACGTCATTTTATTTATTGCTTTCGAATTAATTATTTGTGATAATCGCTACGCTTAATAACCATAAATCAATGTTAATGCACCGAATGCATATGGGACGTTACAAAAATAAAATTACAATACTGGATTAGATAAACTCGGTTCTTTTTAAGGATACATTATGTGGATCAAGGACGGATCCAAGATAGGAGTTTATTTAAGGGGTGGGTGAACTTCTTTTGAAAAAATTATTTAAATATTTAATATCTAATAATAGTTATTTAATGAATAATAAATTTAACAAAAATATTTATTATTAATTTTAAGTATAAAACTAGTAAATAGATATATCATATATTTTTTTTGGTGAAATTAGATATATGATTTACTACTAGAAAAAATTAATCATATATCTATTTAAATAACTTTTTTTCTTATACACTTTTTATATTAATATTTTTTTTCATATATACATAAAGAACCTTAAAGAAGGAGGGCCAAGACCCCTGCTAGCCTCCTTGATCCGTCACTGTTGTGGATTTAAACTGATTTATTGGATAAGACCAAATTATCTCAATTTTTCATACCTAACATTTTAGAGTCCATATATAATCTTATTTATGAATTATTTGGGTCAGTCATCATGGTATTCTACTCAATTTGTCACATGTACTCTATTTTAGTAAATTAAAATGCTTAAAATTGAAAATTAATAGACCTTAATTGAAATTCTTAAAATCAAAAAGAAAACACGATTCAATTATTTATGCTATGGGCTTTTTTTATTAAATTAAGCACAGTGTTAAAAAGAATTGAAAAATATTTCATAAAATTTGTGCTCATGGTGTTAAATATAATTTCTCGCTGCAACGAGTGGCTATGATAAGGAAGCTTGGGTTTCCAAAAGCTGACATCGCTTCAGACTTCAGTATCCTCACCCATCTCTTTCTTTCTCGCTCGCTGGCCGGCTAAGGACATCAACATTTACCATCGTAAAAATTCATGAGTGGTAGTGAAATATTCTCTATCAGACACTTTCTAACACATATTATTATAAGTTATAATTTATTAAAATTTGTAAGTTTAATAAAATTTCTATCAATAAAAAAAGTATTTAATACAATATGCTAATGTTAGAGAGTATTTGTGTAACATTTTTCTTGACTTACTAATTTAGACTAAAGTAATTTAAGGATCCGTTTGAAAGGAAAACAAATGAAAATACATATAACGATAATTTTTTATCATTTGGTTGGAAAGAAAACAAAAGAAAATAATTAATTTTTAAAGACACAAATTTTAATTTTAACATTTTATTTTTCCTCCGCCAAATATAGCGTAAAACTGTAGCGTTTATTTGAATCAATAAAGGAGGCAGATGAAGTCATGTCATGCCGCCTCCAGAACAGGCAAACTGAAAATGAGAGTATATATTTTTTGCTATAAAATAAAATAAATTAAGCCAACTTGCTCACTCCCACTTTACTCAAAGAAAGTGAAACAAAACATAACCGTGGAGAGAGAAAATAGATAGCTATGTCTGTCTGCTATGGCATTCATCTATGCTAGAGTTTTCTTTCAGATGATCAGAAAACACAGACACTGTTCTCTCTCTGGACCATGATGCTGAAACGCCCATAATTTATTTGTCCCTATATTCTCTTGGCCTCAAAACCAATCTCCCCAATCCAACATTCAAGTATTCAACTAACTATAGTACTATACACAAAGCAAGAGATGAAGATCCAGTGTGATGTGTGTCACATAGAAGTGGCCTCCTTGTTCTGCCCCTCAGATGAAGCCTCTCTCTGCCATGCTTGTGATCGCACCATCCACCATGACAACAAGCTCGCAGACAAACACAAACGCTTCTCTCTTCACCACCCCATTTCCACCAAAGACTCCCCTCTTTGTGATATCTGTCATGTATGTACTCACTCCTTTTCTCTTCTCTTTATCTATGATTATGTTGTGAAACTAAAACAAGTCCCACATGGCTTAGGAATAGAAGCAATCCATAGTTTATAAAAATTCTCCTCTCCTAACCAGAAATATATACATTTGAGTCAAAACGGACATTAATATAGAATGCTCAACTCATTATTATTCATTTGCAGGAGAAGCGTGCTTATCTTTTTTGCAAAGAGGACAGAGCAATACTATGTAGAGAATGTGACCTTTCTATTCATGGGGTCAACGAACATACCAAGAAACACAACAGGTTTCTTCTCACTGGCGTGAAGATCGGTGCTGATGCTTCAGACCCAACATCATTTTCCTCAAATGACACTACCATTGAAGAAAGAACAACCTCTATTTCTAAAATAAATAGACCAAGTTCTTTCTCAAATGAAAACATCAGTTCTTCTCGCACTGTTGGAGACAATATGGCTTCTGACAAGGTTTCGGTTTCAACAAGCAGCATTTCTGAGTACTTGATTCAGACCATTCCCGGTTATTGCATGGAAGATCTTCTAGATGCTTCATTCGCATCCAATGGTTTATCTAAGGTATGATATTAGTATTCACTATTCAGTACCCTGGAAATTTTGTAATAGATATTTATAGGATAATAACATAGAAATGTAAAATAAATTGAGCTTACAAGCTAAAATCAACATATACATTATTGAAGGAAAAATTAAATGAGTATATTAGTTTTAATTATTTCAATTAAGAAACCGGGATACAGAGGGGCTTATTTTTATTTAACAAGTTAGAATGGTGGTTTGTGTTGTTTCAGGATTATGAGCACCAATCAGCGTTTCAGAACCAAGATGTTCAAGTCAGCATGTGTTCGTTCCCACTGCAAACTTGGGTAACACAATCTCAAGGTGGATCCCCTCAACGTAGCATTACTTCGAATCTTTATCCCCAGATTGATTCTTTAGTTGGAGTGATGGAAATGCCTAAAGCCAAAGCTGGTGAAGGATACTCCAATTGGATATATAATTATGACTACGCAGCTTACAAACTGCCTTCAATTTGTCCTCCATTGATCAAAAAATGCAAACGCTGTCGTTAATCAATTGTATGTGAACTTTGTTGCAAAATATCATCTTATTTTGTTTTCTGCAATTCTTCGAAATTTGAAAGTTCTTTTTTGTTCTTTTAATTTCTTTGTAAATTCTTTTTTCTCGTCTATTTTTTTCTTTGGCACGAATTAATTACCCCATTAGATATAATACTCTTCTTTCTTTAGATGCAGTTCAGCTAACACCTTTTAAAGGCCATCCTTATGTACAATATTAATTATTAATTATCCCATTATTTTTGTTTTGGTGACAAATATATATTCTAATGTAAAAGTAAAGAGTGGTTATATTTTTACAATCCAAAATTTTAATTTTTAAACACTCAATCAATAATATCATTTTTATTCTATCACATTATATCATCAATCAAATTAATTATTTATATTTTTTTGTTTTTCTCTTAAAAAATTTAAGATTTTTAAACAAACTTTTGTTTTAGACAAAATGTCTTGTCAATGTGTAGCAAATGATGGATTCGATACTAATCAAAAAGTTGGATATATAGGAATGAAAACAGGACACGATGAGCAAGAGTAATAGGTCTCCGTCACTCTCTTCATTGGACAAAAATTCGCTCCATGCACACTCTGTAGTCTGTACTCATGCATCCGTTAAACGGATATCCACAATTTTATCAATATTTAATTCATATGTATAATGTGGGTAGGGTATCCATAGATACTTACTAAAAGAGGAAAAATAAATCAATAAATACACTAATCCACATTTCATTTATACTAGTAATACTTAAAGATAGTTGTTACTCACAAGTACGAGTAAAATACCTTGATACCCGTCATGTTAAATAAATAAGAGAGAAAAAATTTATTCAAAATTTCAAATGACCCGCATAACTATTCAAAATTCTTTCAAGTAAAAAGGATTTGAGTTAAGAGATGAAAAGTGATCGAAAAGCATACTCTGGCAAGACTGCAAGAGTTTTTTCCTAATACATATACCCCCTGTTGACCTGTGGTTATCTTTTAAGGTTTAATGTTGATAAGATGAATCCTAAGGAAAGGAAGTAATATTTGTCATTAATTATGAGAGAACCTTATGGATATTCTTTAATGGAAACTAATGCAACTTTGAAAAAAATGAAAATAGAATAAATTGTTTTATACCTAAATCTGTCATGAAATAGAATATGTAGTTTAGCATAAGAAAGGGTAAGTAGAAAGAGCAAGTAGTGTTTTACACCTTTACTCAAACATTCAAAGGGAATTCATTTAATTTGGTAAAACTAGATAATAATAAAAAATCTAATAATAATACTAAGTTGAACTTGAACCTCATGCTTTTCACACCATGGAACTTAAGTCGAATTTCTATGGATCCAACTCACTCATCTGTATAATATTCCACCGCCCCTACGTTAAAGTTTGAATCAAGTTGGTGAGGTACACGACACCACTTCAAATCATCTCGCTTTTCTTGAAGAAAAATATTACATACACTCATTGTGCTATTTAACACAATGAGAAAGGAAGAAAAAAAAAATACAAATATAATAAAATTTATGATTTAACAGAAAGATAAATAAAAAATATTAATGAGATATTTAAAATAACGAAGTTTTAATAGATTATTACTCTTTCTTGAAATATCAGAATCGTGTGAATCTACCATGTTCTGTCCTCAAATGGTAAACTCTATAAATACAAAAACATAATGGGCAAAGGTAAATCAAATCATTGACAAAGGTCGGCTGTAATGTAGAAGATATAGGTAAACCTTACACCATTCCTTCAATAGCATATCAATTGCCCCAAGGGTAAACCTTACAGCACTTCCCTCTCTTTTTTTCATAAGAACATTACTTAATTTGTATAAAACAATTCAGATATATTTTCTAAAGATTTTTCTTAAGTTTTTTTTTCAAAAAAAGTATTAGAACATACTTTTTTAAATATCAAGTTAAAAATTGTTTAAAAAAGAAACAAAACGGATTTTTAAGGTGCATTTGAATAAGCTTACTTGAATGAGTCTTAAAATAAATACTTCTATTATATAACTTTTATGTTTAACTAGAAAGACAGACCTTATCACACCTATTTGTCTACATTTTGTTTAGGAATAAGACAAAATAAGAGAGGGAGAACGTTGAAGTTGAATAGAATATCAGATAACGTGCAATTACATACATAGCAGTTAAAGGATAAAATTGGTAAAATAATGTGAACACAAATGGAATTTTGTCTTTATGATTATTGAAAAGAAATAGATTAATTGTATAACAAACCACAATTAATCTTGGGAAATAACAATACACCACAAACCAATCATTCCATAAACTATTTATATATTAGACAAATGCTAATCAATACCCTTTTAACATTGGTTACATAAACAGTATTTATATATATAATTAGAAAATAACTAGTGTCTTTAGGCATGGGTTAAGAAATTAAAAAGAGAAATATTTTTATTAGAATACACAAAATTATGTTATTTATGATATTTTTTAACTCTCTCCTACAATCTTCATAATAATATTTTATCCTTTTATACAATTAATTATAACTTTAGCAAAATTTAAAACAATTATTTATAGGTTTCAATACAAACTTTTTTTTTATTTTTTATTCATAGAAATATAAGACGAATAGAAAAAGAATTATAATAACTCAGATACCTCAACCAATTAAACTAATCCTCTCGATCACTTTATTTTATTTTAATACATTCTAATTTCTTTCTAAGATATAACTGGCGTATGCAAAAACTTTATTTTCTCTATAAAAAAAAACTGGCGTTTGTAGAAACTATGGACAATCTTCGAACAATAAATTAGTAAATTTGTTTCAATTAATAATTTAGACAAAAAAGGAAGCACTTGACGCATTGCTTCACCCAAAAAAAAGAAACACTTGACGCACTGCAATAGCAACTAGGCCCTATTAAGAGCAGAGTCAAAGCTCTGCATCACAAGATTTTTTGTTAAAAGTTAAAACACCAAAATATCTGAAGGGGAAAAGGAGGAAACTTTGTTCTTATAATCTGGAAAAGACACAGGATATTCAACAAAAAATCTGCTGTATTACATTAAAACAAACACACTATGTGCACATGTACTTCAGCAGTGTTGTTTACACCCTTTCCATTTCCTTTTTACATTCCTTTTTCCCACCCCTTGGTCTCCCCCTATTATACAATTTCCAGGGTAGAGTAAAAGAAAGATATTATCGATATAACTTTTAAACAGTTTTACATACAATGAAAGAATTGCACCTGTGGCCGCACGGATATATTAGTTCAATGAGATAAAACCCTGGAAATTTTCAACAGCCAAAAAATGAAAACATGTTATAAATTTGGACTTGTACAGAATATGGCTCGTATATATAAAAAATTGCAAAAGACCTTTTTTTGAGGAATCAAGAAGTAAAAGCATAAAGCCTATCTGAAATATTGGTGCGGCATATTGGACATTCAGAACAAGCAAGTGAGCAAGATTTACACACTGCAAAGGCAAACAAGAGGTTGTAATTCAGTCGTACAAGTATATAACCAGAGGAAATTACCAAAAATGGAGGCAAGAAAATACTCCGGTAATGTAGGAAAAGTCTTACAACAAAAATGCCGGCATGGGAGAAGAATTGCTGCAGTTGAAGATTCAAAACATACTTTACAAACATGGGAATTGGCATCTCCATTGCCAAGATGCTTGAATTCTTTATCCCTCATCTCTTTCATGCGTGCCTAAAATCATAAGTTACAGATCAAAACGTGTACCTCTAGCTTTTTTGTTTCATTACAAGTTTAAATAATGTTCAGAAAAATTGAAGTAATTCGATGCATTTTGAGATCTTTTAACCCAAAAATAAGGATAATTATCATGCAAAGTAAAAGTGGCACAGTAAAAACAATTGCATAGACTGCACACTGCTATAGAATTTAGATTTTAGACCTCCTTGGTACCAAAACATTTGTAAAAAGAAAATCCCGTAAAAAACCAGAACACAGCCGTAGGCCCATAGCTCCTTGAGAATTTCAAAAAAAGATTGTTCCAGAGAAAAAGTAGCTGCCTTGAAATCCAAAAGTAAATCACTCGCTGTTTAACACATAACACACCTACTGAAGACAGCAGTCTGAAGCACATCATAATTTGTGCTAATTGGGTTTATCAAACAAAAGTACTGGAGGGAGATTTGGACTTCCAAATTATCAAGGAAGAATTTAAGGCTATTTAAGAACTGACTAATTAATACTCAGGATCTATATATAATAATAATCAGTTCAAAATTTTCCATGTTAAAGAAACATACAAATAAACGTAGTATGGGTGTTACCTTAAGTCGAACAACCAAAGGGTCTTCATTGGTTATTTCATTTTCTGGTATTGATACATCTAAAATCTGCTCCTTGGGGACAATACCACTTTCAATGTCATTAGTTTTCAGATCATTTGTATGCACTTCCTCATCAACTTTTTTTATATCAATGTTTGATTCTGGGACGGCACCCCCTTCTTTCTTTAACTTAGCCACAAGAACCCACATATTTGCCAAATCATTCTCCAACGATGCTTCTCTTTTTTTGGCCTCTTCAACCTTTTTCCTGTATTCCTCTTCTAGAAATTCCTTTTCAGCTAATGCAGCCTCAAGGGCGGCCTCTCGCTGTCTCCTAGCCTGTAGTTCCATCTTCAGATCATTAGCATCAAGACTCCATGACTCAAACTCATCCATACCAACTCCCAAACTTTCATTAGCACGGCTAGAAATTCTTCCCTTCCTCCCAGATCTTGCATCATTGTACTTGCGGTTAACACCATTAACTGTTTGTACAAAACCATTTCGAGTGTTGGCCTGGTCTCGAGCAGCCATCAATTCCTTTTCCAACTTTGCATTCTGCAATGAAAGTTTGGTCACTTCCCCAGCCAAATTCTTCAACTCCACAGCAGCTGCAGAGGCCAGTTCTTTGGCATAAGAAGCTTCTTCAGAGAGTTTCTGATTCTGCACATGCAACCCACTATTCTCTTCTGACAAATGAACATGCTCTAGCTTCAGTTTTTCATTTTCAATCTCCTGAAGAGTGAAGAAAAATGCCAGACAATTCAACCGAATCAAAACTGTAACTTGGACAGGAAAATAACTGTTGCTGACGCTAGCATATGCAAATATATAGTTCACGCAGAATCCTTAAAATTGATTTTAAGCACTAATCCTTGCTTGATTTTATCAATAATAACTAACAGACTGAAGGGCAGAGGAAGTATACAGACTATTAGGGAAGCATTAACCAAGTAAAACCAAATGAAAGAGGATTTAGAAAGCACATAATCCTTTTAACCATGCTACTTCAAATGAACAAATTAATAGTTACCTGGGATTGTATTTTCCTTTTCAATTCATCAATGTGTTCACCAGACGGACACTGATCAGTAAGTATTAACGAGGTACCACCAGTAACTGTTGCCAGTTGCTGCTCTAGCAGCTTCACCTTTTCTTGTAATTCTCTGTTTTCAGAACACTGTCAATAAAATTACAAAAAAAAGGTGTCAACATAGACATACAATTTCATAATAATAATAATAATAATAATAATAATAATAATAATAGTAATAAGCGGTTTCTGCTGCATCTTCAACTTCAGGGACGAAGAAAACAGCCGAAAAGATAAACACGTACCTTATTATCTAACTGTTCTTCAAGGACACGGTTGTCTGCAGATTTTATCTATAGATATATAGTTAATAATATAAGTTATCATAAGAGAAAAATCAATGTGACTAGCATAACTCATAAATTCAAATTTCATATTAAAAAAGAAATTGTAAAATGCAATATGACAAAATACTAGTTGGAAAAAATCAGTGGGAACTCCGAACTGGAAATATATTGAAGACTCAAGGTGAATAAGCGCCCAAATATATAGATAAAATAGACATACCTCCAGCTCAAAGGCCTTTTCATCACACTGAGTCACTAATCTTGCGATTGTCTGTCATGACAAACCCGCAAAGAAAATCAAAATTATAAATGACCTTTATTGAAGCATTTACATAAATACAAGTTTCGAGTATATTAAAATATCAAAGAATTTCAATATCAAAATAGCCACCTGCTGCATTTCAACCAGTGATGAGTTAGCTACTGAAGATTCACCACTCTCAATTATTCTTTGTTCTAAAACCATCAATTGCTTCTTTTTTTCTTGGATATCATGTTCCAAGTTCTCAATCTGTAATAAGAAATGCACATTCTCCATATAAAGGCTTTCTACCAAAAATTTAAATCTGCGATATATGGCATATCAATTTGAGCTAGGTACAGCGCATTTTGTAACATGGACCATCGATGCCACGTAAAAAATGTGCGTAGATCTGTTTGTGGAAACGTGTGCAATCAGATTAGTGTTTTTGGTTTCCCGTTGAAACCACGTTCAATGGGATTTTTCCACTTTCCACGACAAGAAAGTAAAAATCCCTTATTACTTTAGAATGAAAGCGAGTTATCCAGGCATGCACAAGGTATCTTACTGTGCATACAAGTATAATTTATTTATACATGCATATCATTATGATTAATTAATAGTGAGATAAGTCATAAGTATAATATTATTTTTGAATGCATAAGTATAATATTTTTATAAATGAAATATAAATTTTTGAGGTTTAATTTATGTAATATATTTATATTTATTGGATATGTTATACAAATAATTGTCAAACAAATTATGTTGGCATAATTATAAATAATTTTTTTAGTTGCGTAAACAAAAATAAAATGTATTTTTTATTTTTATCACAATTTTCACACTCCTACATATTCAAATTCTTTTATTTTGAACTTTTTTTTTTTTTTACTTTCCAACATTTATTGTACTTTTCGAAACATAGAGAACGAGGTATGCACATGATTTCAATAGCGTACGTCGCTAATTTTAGCACATATGCGCGTTATTCTTCATTTCTAATTTTTATGCAAATTTTAGTCCTTCTCCGCATCTACCATACCAATATGTTCGAAATCTTCAGTTTAAAACAAAGGCAGAATACCTGTATTTTGGAGCTTTCAGGATCATTTACAGACTGCTCCATTAAGCGTTTCAAAGTGCTAGTACTGAAAGCAATATCACCAGCAAGCATTTTGACTTGCTCAACAAGAAGATCCATCTCATCAGACACTGTCATCCCTCCCTACAATTTAATATGCAGTCAAAAAGGAGATTTAACAAGATATAAAGAAATCCAACACATTTAAAGTATGAGAATACAATGAGATACAATAGTCAGCAAGCAACCAATACTTTTTTAAAATTATAAAACATCGCAGCAATGGATATTCTCTCAGTATTTAGATATAAATATAAAATAAAGAAATCGTGAAGTCACAAGCGAACGAACCCCCACGATCACATCCACTGAGTTTGAGGCTTTAATTAGCTTTTGAAATTGAGTTAGACCTTCTAACTTCTAATAATTTTTCTATGCATTAATTTAGCCAGGAATGTGACACATTCCCAAAGCTGAGGCATCTAATATGCATATTATGGAATGAGATTAGCAAACAGATATTGTTGAGGGGGAATGGGAACATGAATCTACCGCTGGTAGCAGCCGTGTTGATTCAGTGATGATACTGCTAGTTGGGGAGAGTTCTTCGTTCCGTCTACTTGACGATAATATATGTCTAACATCATGAGACGGATCATATGACACAGTGGAAACATCTTTTTGACTCTCATTTTCAACCAAAAGAGATCCATCACGTAGGGCATCATATTTCTGGAAGAAAAAGGAATAAGCTAGGTTTTACTTACTGTTTAACATCTATAAAAAAGATAGACACATAACTCAAGGTTCATGTGGAAGTACGACATCTTTCTGATAAATAACAAAATATTTGAGTAAATATAATTAAGATGTCAATAACCAACTCAACCTGAAAGCAGAAAGCAGTAGAGGCCTGACAATGGTTTATATCGCATACCCCCTCATAAGAACATCATTTGTGCTTCAAATATGGACAATGCTTAGGCTTCAATTACCTTGTTGAAATTTAATTTAACTATGAAGAATAAAGTAACAAGGATAAAATACTTTACCACTTGTCCACTTCATTCAAAAGGCTTTGATATGTTGTGACTGGTAATGAAAATAGGCCCAAATTGCTTCTGGGGGACAATCGCCTAGCCTATACCAGGCAGGCCTGCTCAGGTCAAGTAAGATTTATTGACTATATAGGTAAGCTCAATTTTTTTTTCTTAAAAGCGTATTTACTTCAAAAGATCGTTTAAACAGCTTGAGTCTTAAATTTAGGAATTAAGTCACGCTCAAACCTTGAAAACCCTAACCTATTTTTTTCCACCCCTAAATGCAAAGAACCAACTCAGCCTAAAAGCATGAGCTACTCGGGCGACTGGGAGAAGGCCATGAATGATTTGTATATCTAACATAAACTACGAAATGTACAGCTTTATCATTAATGTACTAACTTAAGTGACAGAAGAAATAAACTCACTACCAAGTAATCAACAGCATAAAATTAGTCAGTACCGAGATTTAGAATAAGAATTGCAAATAATATTACAGCTAATCATGATAAGGAGTTCAAAGTACTTGCACATAGAATGAATATTATTTAAAAATGACACACTTCACCACAATTGAAGGAAGAACTCACATCATCCTCTCCAACAGAAGGACTCTGCTGATGGCTGGAAGCATCAGTTAGATATCCCGGAATCGCATTCTTTGATGAAACCAGAATGAGCTTGGTTAGCTTCTGGATCCGACTCATAAGAGCAACCTTCGCTTCTTCCTCTTCTTCCAATCTTGACTGCATTTTCACTTGACCTTCTTCCAACTACTCATATGTCAGTAGTACAAAATGAGAATCAGATCTTGTTACACAATCACAAAAACCTGAGTAAGAAATGAAAATACGAAACAATTTGGGGAAGCTAAAAACCTTTTGCTTTAAGGTCATAATCTCCTCGTGGTTGACACTAAGTTGCATCCCCTTCTTAAGCTGATCAAGTTCATGTTTCAGGACTGAAATTTCTCTCTGGTATTTCTTAATTAGAGATTTTTCGTCAATAATCTGTTTTAACAAATTATTCAAGAATCAGTCAGAAACCTCACGGACATGATAACATTAATAGTCATGCAGCTTATTTTTATGAATAATAGTCATGCAGCTATGTGGTTAATAAATAGATTTGAAGCAGACCTTATTACGTGAGGCATATATTTCTACTCGCTTGGCCCTGCTAGCAAACTTCAAGGTATTATGAGTTTCTTCCATATTACTGGATGCTGGAGTTACCGTGCAAATAAGCTGAAATTTCCATATCAAAGTCAACATAAGTATGGTGCAATGGTGCCCATGCAAACATTCTGACATACTTTGTTCACATGCATTCATTATAGAGAATAAAGAGGAAGGAAAGAATTTTTAAATGACAAAAATGACCAAACTACTTAACCATAAGTCTCAAACAACAAAATCATGTCATAATTGTGTGAAGCCTTTATTTTAAAAGATTGAAAACAGAAATTGAACAGCCAAATTTAATGTATAGAATGAGTAAGTAATGGTGTGAAACCTATTTCAAAAGAATAAAAATAGAGCATCAAACAGGGTGCATTCAGTAGTCTCACATTCAGTTCCTTTTAAAACTAAGGATTTGACTTCTCTATTTTATTGATGAGGAAAGGTGAGAAAAATTAAAAACAAGTTGCTGAGTTGTGTGAATCGCATTGATGATACAGAATTACAAATTTACACCAATCCATCCATGTATCACATGATTCAAAATGTTGTGATTCATCATGTGATATGAATCGCGAATTGTAATATTCTAATAACTATGGCCTATTGAGGTATAATACTCTATGTATTTCTCTATCCATAGAGTACATTGAATGTACAGAAATGGCTATAATAGAGTTTCTGCTATTCGTATTAACAACTACTCTAAGAGGAAATTTTTATGTCGTGCTAACGTTTAATAACTATCAACTGACTTGATATACCAAGAAAGATGACTCAACAAATGTACAAAATTAAAAGGGACACCAAATACAGTTAAAGATTTGATCATAAAAAGGGCAGTAGAATCCCAAACTCACTGAAACATGGCCATGCCCACTAAGTGAAGACTGCAGGAGGCGAGTAAGCTTTGAGTCGCGATATGGAACATGAGATGCTTTCCCCTCACTCAGTTTTCCAATAACCTTTAAATTGAAACCATAAAATCAAGACTTTCAGGAGGCAGGTTTTGTGATCTTTCACAAAAATATAAATCGTAAATTATCTAACTGGTGATCTCAGGTTCCCACAATATGTCATAACAAAATTTCTTCATAGCCAACAAATACAGGAATACTAGACACCTACTGTTCCAAGTGTCAGAAGACTTTTGTTTATGTAAGATCCTTCTTTTCTTCTTAATCCAGTGGTTTCAGTTTTCGAGCTCTCAGATCCAGCAAGATCAATCAAGTTCTAATCAAAGAAAGCAAGCAAAAACTTGAGAATGGTCAAGCAATAATGTGTTTTGAGTGTGTTGTCTGAAAAGTTCTTAATAATGTTCACATACAAGCTGAGAGAAGATGACTCCATCATAATCTTCACCATGGGCACTGCTTTCAATCATCTGCAAGTGTATTGGATAGCAATAATAATACAGGTTAGAAGTGAAACAAAAATGGCTTAACAAGGTCCAGGAAAAAAATCCAAATACATGAGCTGAGCAAACATTAAACTTTTAACCAGCATGCAGAAACGCAGTTAAACATCTAAGCAGAATATACGCATGCAACTTAGCCATTAAAAAACTTAAGGCCTCAGGCTGTGATGTAGATAGCTTTCCTTTGACAATTGGATCCGGTGTACAAAAGGTTGCTTCAATACTAAGTTTTAAAACTAAAACAAGAATGCTTACAAGTGTAAAAATCGTGTGACTTCGGCTGCTAAAGAGGTTAAAATTGTTTGATCCAACATGACGATGCTCTGCCATTAAACAACATCCTTATTAATAAAGCTTCTGAACCAAGTAACCAACAATTAACCATGAGAGCTGTATTACTAAAAATAATTTGGGCAAATGTAACTTTAAGTATCAACTTTAACCTTCCCCAGCAGCAATAAAGGAAAGGGCATGTCCAGGAGACAAAACAACTTCTTCCTTCATACCCTCCACATAAGTTCCCTGAAATATAAATCATTGGTCATCTCTCGAACTAGTCTTAAGAAAACTGTTTGAAGAGTTCAAAATAACGAACAATAGTCTAGATTTTCTTTCAATAACAGATGCTGTCATTGTATTTTCTTGATGGAAATTATAACAGAAATGTCCGCACTCTAAAATGAGCTTTTAATTTAAAGTTCATAGATAATGTCATGTCACATTCCAAAGGCAACTAGAAATATCAGTTTTCGTGTATTGAAAGACAATTAAGAACAGAGTAAGAAAAGAGTTCATAGAAAGACGTGGAAATAATTAATATAAATAAGATTTCAATTTCAATTAATATAAGTAAGAAACCTGTGCATCTTCTCTAACACGTAAATTTTGGCCAGTTGGGTCAAGCAAGTCATTTATCACCTGATCCAAGCAGAAACAGGGAAAACATCTATTAAAAAAATAAAGAAAGAAAAAATCAGACAATGTAACATTGTGACAATCAGTATCTCAAAATGGCAGATCCTGGAAAAATATAATTGAGGTGAGGCAGAAAGAGTTGCATTCAATGATGAACTATGTTCTAAACCATGTTAAGAACACAGATGGTGGGAAGTGTGAACGCAGTTTGTTCCGTATTTACCTCATTGTATATTTCTAGATATGACACACGGAGTAAGAACTCTCTTCCTGGAGTCTGCAGTAAATGCAATAAGTTATTCCAAACTAGTCATTATAAATCAAAGATAAGTACTGACTAAGAATTCTTATCAATCAAGAATCAAGACATAACAGCTCATGTATCCTGGGGGGATAAATGGTATGCAAGGCAAGTACATGCCTAATTGGCCACGAGTACAGTACAAAGCAATAGAGAATAGAGAGTATTGATATTGATAACAAATACAAAGACACTGCTTATAGTTCAAAGCATGGTATTATAATGGAAAACAATGACCAGTGACAACCAGGTATTTCTAAATACCCCACAAATAACAAAGACTTCAACAACAATTGCTAAGTTTGCAGGAAAGCTCACATCTTGGATAATGCTGAAAACATCTTTGATAGCCAGCGGTATGATACCAGGAGAATATTGGTCTCCCTGCAAATATCATTATTGAAAAGCAAATCAGAAACGCAACTGAAGAGATTACATCAATTATTAAAGTATACCATGAAACAGTTTCTAGTAAAAAATAGTGAATTGAAAAGGTAAACTGTAAATATGGCATGGTAAAAAGTTGTAAAAACTTCAAAGTCAGCCAAATGTTAGAAGCCCAAATCATGCTACTACGTTTCCTTTTAACATACAAAGTAAATATGTTACACCTACTTGAATCCATATAATATGTACCAAGCAAATCAACCTTAAAAATGGCTGCTAGTTTTATGTGATAATTAAGGATCTACTCTCAAATCAAAAGATTCAATTCCACTGACCAAGTACAAGACCCTTTTCCAAAGCTAACATATTGTACCTTTATATTAAATTAATAAAAAAAGGACTATTTCTGTTAATAAGTGTACCTTTATACTAATAAAAATGTTTCTTTTCTACTCATTTTAGTTGTACTTCTTTTAACTAAATCACCAGTTCCTATGTCTCTCAAGTGCCATTCAAATTTTCAGCTTATGATAAGAATGATTATGAACTTTTTGCATTAGTAAAATGATAAAAATAATGACTGATATAGTGCATTAGTGCTCGATGGTAGTTCACCAAAACGTGTAAGGAATGACACAAACTAACAATCTCCTGTCACACGACCATAAGTAAGTTCATAGCGTTAAAAGCGCCCCCCCCCCCCCCCCCCCCCAAAAAAAAAAAAAACAAAACTTCTTTACCCTTAGCCAAAGAATCATCAAACAATGGCTGAATAAAATCTAATACATATATTCTTCTTCAGAAAAATATAAAAAGTAAATGCTTACAAGAAAGTTGGTCTCATGTGGCATATGTTTTATTTGTATTAGAAAATTTAAAGCAGAACAAATTAGTAACTTATCAAAAAGACTCAATTGAAAATTGACAAATAGCCTATGACACATAACAACTACTCTCTTTCATTCAAAATATACACTGTTCAAGGTTATTCACTCATAAGGATCAAGAAAATTATAAAATAGTATCAATAACAATATACATTTGACTAACTTATCTTCATTAAAAATACCAATAGTATTGTCACTTCATTAATATTTTTTATCATTCTCCAAAATAGGCTGAACCAACATGCACTTATTGAAGATATTAAGATATATGGATAAAGGTGAAAAAACATAACTTGATTTATACAATGTCATCCAATCACAAATTGACAAGTATGGTAACTTGGTTAACTTAACTAATTTAAAAGTCATACCTACCATGATTTTTAATCGAGTAATGACTTTCATATTGATAGTGTATAAAATAAACTTATTAAATATTTTATTAAAATCCTAAAGCTAGAGATAAATTGAAGCAAAACAATTTCTAAACGGCCAGATACTTTTGAAACGTAGGGAGTAACAAGACAACATCCCGTAATAAAAATCTGCATATTTTACTAATTTAAATTTAAATGACAGATTTGTGTTGCAATATGATGAAGAGGTAAAACATAACAGCTTGACTTCCATCGTATATACTCCAAATAACAAAGCTAAAAATCAAAACATTAATTTTAAAAGTGACACTTACGTGCATAGTATGTGTCTTACCACTACTCGTCACACCGTATGCAAACACAGTTCCTGCAATGTTTATCATAAGTTATCTTCCAAACCCAGCTAACTCGACCAGCCACTATAATACTAAACCAACAACCACTACATATTGACTATTGAAATCTAGTTATTCAACTAGATACATCAGTTGAAACTAAAGCAGCTTCCATCAAATCTTAAAATGTAGGTTTCTAAGATCAAAAAAATAGAATGACTCGGTAGTTGCTATTGCTACTAAATCAGACACATCTAAAAACATTACATTCCCGTTGTGATAATGATATAAAGCCTTGAATCCAGATTTCATACCATTTACACCCTCCATGGAAGCCTGCACCACAGGTTTGGCAGCTACTTCATACACCTCGTCGGAATTCGTATGCGGTCCAAACACTCTATCTGCCACAAATCAATTCAAAATTCTAACATCCGATCCATTCCCATAATCTCAACACTAAAAGCAAAAACCTAATTGCTCTCCATTAGTTCCCTAAAAAAATTACGTGAGGAAATTAAAGTTTGAAATGAAAATACCAAACGCATAAGCAGTAGCTGGATTATACTCATTCCGCACAATCTTATCACCGTCCGCATACCACGCGATCTCGTCTCCTCTCTGGTACTCTCTTTCACTGCAACCAAACAACACCATAACCTCTCATTTGATCTAAGATAACTCAACGCGACAAAAATAGAAACAAACTGAACGATTCGGTTTCTCTAAAATCCACAGCTAATGGATCTGATTCCATAGCCACAGATCTAAGCATTACCTCAACGGTCTGAACCGAATCGTGACCGAAATGCTATCCCGAGCTCTGGACGAATCCACGGGCTCCGTGATCACCTCCTCGTCCATCCCGAACTCCACCGGCGAAGGATTACCGTAGCCGTGGTAGACAGACTCGCTGTGACCCCGACTCGGAGTCATGGATCGTCCACCGCCACCGGAGTTGTAAAACGACGACGTGGAAGAGGAACAGGAGCGAGGCATTACGCGTCCGTTCGTGAAGGAAGAAGAGGAAGAGGAAGCTGAGGAGAGAGGAGTTGAGGGTTTGCGGTGCGAGAATGGCGAGCTGCTCCTTGCACGTGAGGATGAGGCCATCGAGTAGACTCACCGAGTCGGTGAGTCAGGGGAAACCAGCGAGGTATGAAGTAAAGAGGGAACACGAAAAGAAGAATAGAATGTGTCAGAAATCACATGGCGATAGAACGAAAAAGCGAAGAACATTTGGTTCTCTTTTTTCTTTTCTTATTTTTCTTCTTTTGTTTGTCTAGTTAAGATATGATTATCACAGAGAGAGAGAGAGAGTTTCGTCTTCTCTAAGACAAGGTGAGTTGCAGTGGAAGAGAGAGAGTGAGAGTGGGAGAGTGGGTGAAGAAGATGGTGAAAATGGTGAGAGAATGTAGGGCATGGTCTGAGTTTAAAATTTATTTTCTTCGTTGTAATTTTGAGTTTTTTTTATGGGAGAGTTTTAAAAAATTGATTAAGATTAGGTTAGATTTTTCCAAGTGCGGACGTGGCGGATGAGGAGGTGGAGATGGGTTTTTAAACTGGTGGAACAGTGGTAGTGCCCGCGCAATAATATCACCGAGGAATGGCTTTAAAATAAGCCTGAAATTGAGCGGGAGCACCGGAGAAATAATAAGAGGCCAATGTAGTGTACTCACTTCCTTAAATATTGATTACTTGTTGATTATTACTAGTATTTCTTTCAGGATAAATGACATCATATTGATTATTATTATTATTTTAGAATAAATGTTTATTTTTACATAATTACAATTACAAATATATATATATATATATATATATATATATAAACTAGATGTGAAAAACTAATGCATGTATTAAGGATATTAAAAGTTTTTTATACTACCATCTAATTATAAAGTATCATGTATAATAAGTTAAATAATTTTTTAAATTATTGTAATTTAATTTAGAGATATAAGCATTAAATTTTAAAAATAATATAACAATTAAAAAGATAAGGAATATAGATAAATAAAAAAATGATCAAGTATATAATTATTATAGGTTATAGATAAGAGAAATTTAAAAACATGTAATATATTTAAAAGTATGTTGGTTTTAGTAGAACTAAACTCGTGTTTTTTAAGTAATGTCTAGGGTTTTATTCTCATGAGTGAGAAAAGAAAACATGGTTGATTGGAAGGACCCTACTGTAGGTGGTTAGACAAATTTTCTAATGGAGATTATTCATTAAGGTGGATATTTTATACAAATTACATGGAGACCAAAAATATATAAACTATATTTAAGTATATGATTTTTTTAAATTATCTCTTATTACAAGTAACAAGGAATATAATTTATTTAGATTCAAGTTTTGTTGATAAAACAAATACATACTCCCTCCTTTTTATTTATTTTTTATGTTCAAGGGTTCAAATATATTAAATGAAATATTAATTATACTTTCAAATTCTAAAACATGAATTATTTTGTGGAAAAATAAAAGATTAAGACAATAAAAGAAATGAGAAGGATGAAGTACATGATATTTTTGCTCTTTTAAATATATTTATCCAATTCAACTTTAATTAGTCAAATTTAAATATCAAAATAATCCAAAAATAAAATATATTAAAGTACTTTTTTAACGTATTGAAATAAAAATTGTATAGATGTTGAAATGTTATACAATCAATAAAAATTTAAGTTAGTAGCCCAAAAAAAAAAATAGGTAAGTTTTTTATTTTGCTTATTACATCTCATTTTTCCAACTTTTAAATTACTTTTTGGCAAATTTACATCACTAATTGTTTTAGCATGTTAAAATAGCTATAAAATATATCAAATCAACTATATTTTATCACATGATTGTTAGTTCAAAGTAGTAGTTCACATGAAAAATTCACATGGTTGTCTCATATTACTTAACGATGATATTTGATGGAATAGATTTAAAATAATGATGAACATAATTCACATAGTAATAGAAGTGGAAAAAATGTTGAAAGACTAAAATAAATTTCATAAAAAAAAGAGAAAATAATAACACAATATATCACAAAATTACACATGAATATCATGTCACACTAATTGATGATGCAATTCACATGATTGATGACATGATTGTCACATTATCATTTAACAGTGATATTTTAAATAAAATCTAAAAATGTTAGTGGAAGAAAATTTTATAGACTAAGATTAGATATTTTTTTTTATTTTTTGGATTAGAAAAGGAATTTTTAAAAAAAATAAAAAATTAGAGACAAAAAATATATTATATCATTTATTTTAGTTTAGTTTATTATTTTTTAAATGCTTTTTATATTACACTATTTGTTCTCTTATTTTAAGATACATTACACTTCAAGATATTTTATGTATTACTTTAATTAATATAATGAAAGTATCATGTCTACTTAAGGACATATGCTTTTTCGCCATGCTTTGAACTTAATTGAGAATACTTTAAGGTGTAGTATATAAAAAAATACTAATTAAAACTAAAGAATAATAAATTAAAATAGTTATATCTTTAAATAACAAATTAAAAATTTTAAAAAATTATAAAATACCTCAAAATATATTTTTTATCAATAAAATAAAAATGAAAATATCTAAGCACAGATATTTATATCATTTTACATTTATCAAGTATTTTAACGAATAAATTTATCAAATATTTATTACTTTCAGACCTTAAGATAAAGTCCAATTAACTAACTCATCGGATTAAAATTTTTGACAATTTAATTGATGGTATTACATTTGTCTTAAATGATTTATTTTCAAAACTATCAATGTAAACAAAACTAACAAATATTAATAAATTATGTTTTTCTCATTATTATGTCATTCTATAAGTAACTTCATTGAAGAGTACTTTTTGTAAAAAAATATAACTAATGCATGAGACATTTTAGATTAAACCTTATAAAAATGATCAAAACATACTTTTAATTTAAATCTTATAATCAGAACATAAGATAATAGTATAATTTAATAAAATAGCTAAATAGGTTTCAGTTCTTGCTAAACATATTTGCATAACTACACACAAAATGATGACCACCAATGCATGTAGTGTGGTTGCTCATAGCTGACATCTGTAAAAAAACCCTCCCATTGAACCCATGAAAGGGATATTTGCAACTTATCTGGATTAGTACCATTTGTCCATCCATTAGCAAAACACATTATAGTAGTCAAATATTAAGCTCATCTTAAGGTTTTCTTGAACAAAATATTATTCATTGGTTCTCCATACGCATGTGTAGTACATTACTTAGGACAACGTAGTAAGCACCAATGAATATGGAGCAAGGCTTAACCAAGAGGCAAAGGCTTGTAGTTAGTTTTAGTCTCTACCATAGAATTTGGTTGATATGTGACAATCTTGCAATCGCTTTTACAAGACGATTTATAAAAAAATGTGAAACTTCAAGGGGCTCACACACACTTGCTAAGGTGGTTCAATTGCCAAAAGAGAAGATGAAGAACTTCTTAACAAAGTTTTTAGTTTATAATAAAAACACGAAGTGTTACATTTGTTTTTTTTTTTAAAAAAATTTAAATAATATAAAATACTTATAAATCGATTTGCCCAGTTTATTTTTACCTTAAAAGTTACTTCCAAGTTAAACTTAAAAAACAAGAGCTTAAAAAAAGTCTTTGACGTTTGGACAAACACAAACTCTTTCACTGAAAGAGACGTTCATTTTTACACTAAAATGACATTACTATATGCTTAACTTAAAAAAAAAAAAAAGTAATGCCAACTCGAGTAATGGTTGTGAATTGTGACGGATACTCGCTTTTGTAGTAGGGTTTTATGTGTATATTCGCATGTGGTCAATTTTTGTCTCAATTGTAATCCAAAAACAAAAAAAGGTAGAGGGAAAGAGAATAGTGTGCAGTGTCTCAATCAACCAGAAAAGCCCCTATATACAGAGCTTTTTGATTGGAACGTGAAAGAAAAAACGATAAAATAATTTAACAAGCGAACAAGTTAATGTATAAACAAGTGAAATGAAACTATTATGGGCCATATTGGACTCTTGCCTTTTGAAATACTGCCAAATACAATAATAAGCGTTAGAAATACACTTTCTAACATACTCATTTAAACATGTTATTTTAAATTGATTAAAATTAATTAAAAATTAAAAAAAATATGACATGAAATCGATTAAAGTTTATATTTTAATGAATTTCAATTAAAAAAAAAGAAAATTACTAGCAACATTATTTTTTGAATATTCTATTTATGATTGGTTATAATTTATTGAAAACTATCAATTTTGGTAAATTTTGCTTCTCAATTAATATTTTTCTCTTGTGAATTTATTAAAAATTGGTGATTTTCAATAAATTCTAACCAATTAAAAAGAAAACATATTTAAAATAGCGTGAAAGATGGTGTCCAGTATTTCAACCGCTAAATTTATAGTATTTCTCATTGTTACATTCTGATTTGTTTGGTAATTCTTTACTAACTATGATGTTGTCCAAAACTTAATGGTCATCGTGCTGTTGTTGCAACAATTAGTTAACACTTAACACGTGCTCGTAACATAATAACGTTATTGGTTTTGTTCCCTCAACATCACTTTTTTAATTTCACGTTATTCTATTATGTCTATATAAATTATTTTTATTTTTATAAAAATATTATTGAAAATACGTAGAAGTTTTGAACATTTTTTATTTTTTAATTAATATTTAAATATATTTTATTAATAATATAATAAACTATTTTTTAATCATCATTAAAATGAATTTTTTAATTAAACTAATTTTTGACATTTAAAAAAATAGAAGTTTCAAATATATGTGTTTAAAAAATATTATCCTTTAAATAATTTTACATAATTGAAATTAATTTTCTATAATTTTTTTTATAAATATACATTTTCATTGTACAAGATAATTAGTTTTAAAGAAAACCAAAGCTTTTAATTTTTATACCAACCAGTATTTAGTTTTAAATGAGCTTTTGAACTAAAAGAAAATGAAAATTAACAAATAATTTATACATTTAGCACTTTAGAAAAAACCAAAATGTGAACATTTTTCTTTTTTTCTATGGAATGTCATAGTTGCATATAAATTTGTGTTTATAGCATAAAAAATCAAAATGCATATACAACATAAATATTTGAAAGTTGTATCAAACTACCATTTGGAAATCTAAGAGATTTAAAAAAAAATGTAAAATAAGTTTTACTTTTTCTATACCAGTTGTCCAAATCCAAATCAACTCACTGTTGATTGGGTTGGTTCATTTCAGATTTGATAAAAAAAATATAAATTATAATCTAACTTAATTAAAACTATTTTAATCAAATTGGATAATAAATTTGATTAAAGTCAACTCAACTCTATCCATGAACATCTCTACTTGAGATAACTCTTATAAGAACTTTTTTTTTGTTCCCACTAAATAAGCTACTTATTATTTTAACAAATATTTGACTAATTTATCTACTCAAAACTCATATTTTATGTTGTGTTTGGTTGAGGAGAGGAAAAAAATAAAAAGAAAATTGTGTAAATTTCATATATATCTTACACATTTCACGCTACTTTAATTCAAAAGTTTTTCGACTATTTTTATCATTTCAATCAAACCCATTTTTGGATTTTGGACCATGTGATCACGTCACCACGTAATACCTTATTTTTCAAGCAATTCTATTTTGTTTACTACCTTTTAATTTTACATTTATCTTATTTTTATTTTATTATTCGAACACATTATTTTTGTTCTCTTGATTTAACATTTTTGGGACGGAAGCTTCCTAAAAAATAGGGGGTATTTTAAATTTTTGATTTCCATGTTGGGTTCACGGCACCACTCTCTCGGTCGAGGTCGAGGTTGCACGCGTTAATGCGCAGAGCTTGTGGTTGAACAATTTTGGCAACATGCATCCCAAATACCGATGAACGAATTAATGTGGATGAGTAAAATCAAATTCAACTACTTTAGCTAACCCGTTCGTGTATTTAAAACTTGGTCATGCATGCATGTGATTTGCAGAAGTTCACCTTTCTTTATGTATTCACAGCCAAGAGGTACCATTAATATTGGATTTGGATATTTCAAATCTCAAGTGTAGGGATTTATATCTTCACCTCTCCCCTTCATCTCCACCTTTGTAATTTAGTACCTATTATTTTTATTTATGGACAATCAAACAATGAGTTCATATGTACCTGTAGTTCATTAAATTATCTGAAAGTGACTTCTGAGTGAAGTTAAATTGTTTTTTTTAAGAGAGATAAAATGACGAGAAAGTTTAAAAGTGGAAATAATAATGCAAATTAAATTAAAATGGGAAGTGACTTAAATAATACTTCACCCATTTCGAAATAAGCAATGTTTTAACGCGTAAAAATATTTTTACGTTAGGTGACACTAGAGATTTTTAATGAAACATGAAATCTTTTATTCAAATTAGAGGTTTAGAGGTTTACGTAAAAAATAAAAATAAAAAACAAGTTTAGAGGTTTACGTAATTTGAGAAGATGTATTATATGAAAAATTAGAATGAGTATATTAAAGAAAGTGATACTAACATTTCTCCTCGTATTATATTCTAATGTAAATGTTTGAAGTAAAATAATTAATTATAAAATAACATTTCCACAATGTTTGATAAAATAAAAGTTTAATAATAAATACTTTTATATTATCATACAATCATAATTTATCGTTAATTAACGTAATTTTAAAATAATAATCATAAAAATCAATATAAAATAATAATCATAAAAATCAATAGATTTATGATATATGATATTTGAGATTAAATAATGATATAAATTTTCTTACATTAACTATTTGTCTATAACTTTTTTCTCGTAAAAAAAATATTTAAGTTATTTTCCATCGTGCGTATATATTCTGCCTATGAAAGAGTACAGGCAAAGAATAGAACGCGAAGCAAAATTGATTCTCACTTTGGCAGACTCCACTCCAACTTGAGTGGATGTTGTTGGCTTTAGGGCACATGCACCAGGTAACCTTTTTAGTTCATTGTGGTCCTCTTTTTCGCGATGTTTGTGACATGACGAGAAGCTAGCTAGCTACTTATTGTCACCTTCACGATTTTTTTTAAGAGGTCACGTTGCCAGAAAATAAATATAATGTTAAAAAATTATTACTTCATTACTCTAAAGCTCCACATTATATGCATATTAGAGAGATAGTCTACGCCGTCTTATTCTTGTATATACAAAAAGACTATTTTTATATTTAAATTTATGATTAATAAATCACCTAAATACAACTTTATCTTTGTGTTTAATGGGTTAAAAATAAGTAAATTGAATTTAAAATTGTTATCTATTTTTATACAAGTAGATTATTATTTAAACTGAAAATCAGCACACTATATATAGAGAGAGAGAGAGAGACACAGACGTTTTTTACAAGTAAAAAAAGAAGTACATATAACTATTTTAGGTAGTCATGCGATTACTAACTACTTTATAATATTTAGCATGCATATGTATTGGTATGATTTAGATTTATTGTTTTTATCTTTTTACATTAGTCAAATATTCTCATAGGAGTCTATATATAAACAAGAAAACCATAAATTCAAAGTGTGTGAAACTATTTTTAGATTTGGCCAAGTTATAAGTTATTCAAGCTGTAGGTCACACCTATGACCTAAGTCGCTAACCTGCGTATAAATTATAATAGAACCATACTAATTTCTGATTACTCACGTGCAAGTGGGGTCATCTTGAGCTTGGGTACCTATGTTTCGTGATCCAAACATTCCAATTCCAGTTTTCCTCTTTCACGTTTCATGTCAATACTGGTTTCATCACACTCAACACAGGACATTTTCATTTCTTTTTGTAATCCCCTACCCTACCCTAGAAATTTCATGTGCAATTCGAAGCCCATGGGAGGCTAACATATAAACTCCGTGATTCCTTTTTTAATGTGCAGTGTGCTACTTCACATAAAAAATCCATTGTGAAGTAAAGACTAAAGAGCGTGTTTATTTCAGATATTACAGATTAATAACATATTGTTATATATTTTCTAGTAATAATATATCTGGTCATATTATTTTTACAAATTCATTTTCGCTATTAATGGGCCAAGAACATATAGGATTCACGTAAAGCCCATGATGGGCCTTCCACTATGCGGACAGTTTCATGACCCCTAGAGAAAATGGGCCTTAACTACGCGGATAGTTTTACAGGTTATTTACTTTCTACACCTTTCGATCTGCTTCCTGCACTTTCCATTTTAATTGCATGGACAAAATTATCCTTAATGAATCTCAACACTCCTCCCAAAATGTCTCAATCCTAAATCTCTAACACCCCCTTTGACCTTCAGAAGCCCATGCACCCCCACACAATCGTCGGCGACCCCCTTCCCTTGGTCAGAAAATTCCACAAGACATTCGATGCAACACCATCACTAACCCTCAGTCATACGACGCCAACAAAGGTAAGTGATAGTCATTTTTTTGATTAAAAACGCTCTGTTCTACTGTGATGTTGGGTTCTGGAACACATTTCAGGACTTTTGAGTCTATTATAAAATATTCATTTAATAATTCAGTTGTAAATTTAGAAATGTGTTACGAAACATCTATTCCATAAAATAGAAATTTTGCTTCCCAAATAAGTATTTCATAACATATTTTGGATTTACAAGTATATTACAGAAGAATGAGTATTCAGACTTAAAAATCCTGAAACTAGTTAAGAAATACGTATTTTGGAACAGTGTTTTTGATTTTTTTTTTTCCTTCCTTAATAGGTGTTTTGAAATATAATTCTGAATTGCAAGTGTATTACAGAATACCATTATCTGAAACAACAGTTTTGATTTTTTTGTTCCTTTAGCGTCTTCGTCGACCCAACTGGAACGGAACTGTGCAAAGATGATCATAAACACCTTCAACGTCTTTGTTTGTGGAGATGACAGGGAGAAGAGGAAATTTATTATATGAAAATAATAGTTTAAGAATATTCAAAAAATTGGAAAGTACAAGAAGCATATAAAGAAATGCATACAAGTAAATGTTATGTCACAAGTACCAGCTAGCCTGCATAAGTTACTTTTTTTTTTTTTGAGCAAATTATATTGACTTTTCTTGTATTCAAGACTTATCACAATAGCAAGCGTAACAAGTCTTAAAACACATGAAAGGTCACAATAATTTGCTTTTTTTTTTTTTTTTGAATTATTATTTCCTTATGTGTAATGGCTTTGCAAATTGCAACCAATACCATTGTTGGTTCCTCACTCCTCAGGTCCCTTATGCGGCCGGGGAACGGGCAAAAAAAGCTAAGAACTAAGAGGAGTGCGAAATGGTAGGCGCTATTTCAGCAAGCACCGTTTTAGTATCTTGGACATCAATCCAAAAACACGGTATATGATTATGACCTTTCTATGAGCAGAAGAAATATTACTACTCTCTTATTGCGTAGCGTAAGAGTCTAGTGAATATGATACTTTAAACCTATTATCATTATCAGGGAATGGGTTAAGTAATAATTATAAGGTAAGAAAAGCAAGGGCAGTAGTATCACTGTCCCTCGGAAACGGCAATAAGAAGAAAGTAGAAGTGAATGTGGGAGTAGCAGGTGATAGGCTCTATCTGGGGTTGGACTTTGGCACATCCGGTGCCAGGTTTGCCATCATTGACAAAGATGGGACAATTCAACCGGTGCCAGGTTTCCCATCATTGATAAAGATGTGTGCAATTATTAGTAATTGTATGATTAATTTAATGCTACTACTGCTATGGTAGGCTGAGGTTTCTGTTTCTCTTTGTTTAGAAAGAGTGGAGAGTCACATGATTGGGTACGCTCATGGAAGGAGACATTGTTTTCTCTGCTTCAAGATGCCCCACTTCACCTTCGCAAACACGTTGTCTCCATTTCTATTGATGGGACTTCTGCAACTTCTCTCATTGTCGATAGGTGGATCGATTTTGTTTTAATCTGTGTTAATTAAGATCAAGTTAAAGATTGTGTATTTGAATTCTGAAGTTGGAATAGGAATTTGGTGTTGCAGTGACTCAGGAGAACCGTTGTAGAGACCTTTACTTTACAATGAGAGTTGCCCTGATGCATTACCAATGGTGAAATCTATTGCTCCTCCAAACCATGCGGTTTGCGCCGGATCGTCCACGCTGTGTAAACTCGTCTCGTGGTGGAATCGTGTTGGTTCGGACGAAAAACCCGCTCTGTTGTTCTACCAAGCGGATTGGCTTTTGTGGCTTCTTCATGGAAAGCTTGGAGTTACAGATTATAACAATGCTTTGAAGGCATCATATCCTTCATGGCTAGTCTCTCAACCCATATTATCATCTTTTACCTTCGGTTTTTTCTCCTGGAACTCCAATTGCTTGTTTAAAGGAGGAAATTGGAAATAAGTATGGTATGTTTTCTGTATACATTGATTGCAATTTGTAAATTGTAATGAGAATCTGTTCCTAGAAACCTTTTGTGGCAATATATAACATTTAAGAGAGTCTTCTAAAAAATCAAATTAAGAGGTGTATTGGATGAGATTTTAAAAAATTAGTTTAGCATAAACTTTTTTTTTTTTTTTAGATTTTAAAGATTATTTAATAATATTATAACTTATCATATTTATTTACAAGATTTTTATAAGACTTTGAATTTATATCATAAGAATTTAAAAGATTTGAAAGGATTTTATAGATTTATAAAATTTAAAAGGATTATGTGAATTTTAAAAAAATATTTAAAATTACAAGAGTTAATGAAAAAAATAATGAGAAATGATGAGGTTTAGATAAATAAAAATCAATATAATTTTTTTCATTTTTTAATAGTTATATTGATTATAGTTTTATGTTCTCCGATTTTTTATTTTTTTTAATTATTACAATTATTTCATGATAAATCTAATTACATACTTAAAAGGAGTGCAATAATAAGCATACACTAAAAGGGAGTAGTGAGGGTGAAAAATTAGTTGGAGGATTCTTAAGTTATATAGACAACAAAATTCAGAGTGATAATCACGAAAACATTAAGTCAAGCAAGTGATGAGCATAGTCAATATAAAAAAAATGTTTATTTTTAGCACAATAAGACAAACAATAATTTGATTTAGAAAACAAGGAGAAAAATGCATAAGGAAGAAGTATATTTGATATTTTTATTTTAAAAAATAGGAGAAATATATATGATACACTTATCTTGAAGAATATTAAAAAGAAAAGAAGATATGCATGATGAGAGAAAAAAATTCTGATAACCAATAAAAAAAGAAAGAAAAAAGTTTATTAAAATCTAAGGATTTGAGTGAAATTATTTGATAGATTTTTTTTACTGAAAAGTCTAATGAAATCTTTCTTAAAAAAACAATATATTGAAATATATTGAAATTGTACAATTTTAAGTATAAAATATTTTTATAAATTATAAAAAATCTTTGTTAAATACCATCAAATTTTATTATATTTCTTAAAAAATCTTAATTAAACTAGTTGCACTTCAGATACTTGTTAGTAGGACCCTGTTAATAGGGTTTTACTTCTTCCAATTTGATAATGAAACATAAAATCATGTTTTCCTTTTTAAGTAATTAGAGCATTTAACAGTGTATTAATTACTTCCTTACGAATGCACTTACGATACTTGTTAGTAGGACCCTGTTAATAAGGTTTTACTTCTTCAAAATTGATATGTACAGCCTTAACTGCTTGTTCTCTTCTCTTCAGACTAGCGCCTTCTTGAGAGTTGAGACAAATGCTTTCCCAAATTGGCTGCCAATAAATTTGGTGCCCAAGTAAAACACGTTATATTTGTGTGTCTTATTTATTGTTGATTTGTTGTGATATAATTTCATCAGAGTTTCTTTAACATCCTGTGTAAGCTTTGCTGCTATGTAGTTGAAAATCATAAATGTTTCATGCATATCCTTTCAGGTTTTCAAAAGGATTGTGTTTTATGCAGTGGAACCACTGACAGTATAGCTGCATTTCCTGCTGCTACACAACCTGGGAAAGCTGTAATTTTTTTATGCTAAATTTATCTTTTTTTTTAATTTATTTATTCATGATCTATCATATCTCACAATAGACAATTTCAGTTTTATAAAAAGCTGGCTTAAATTTATGGATTGCTAAATAGGTAGTTTCATATTTTTCCATATTTTGCATTCAGTTTAGCACCCAAAAAGAATGTAAAATTAGTGGTGCCAATATTTATTATGATTTTGCACTGTAGTCTTTCGGTTAAACCATCTCTTTCAACATTCAAAGATGATGTTCCTTATCTATGCAATTAGTAGTTTAACAGCCTTTTTATGACTTGTGTGTTTCTCGTACTGTCCTTGATTAGGTCACTTCATTGGGTTCAACACTAGCTATTTGTATAGCCATCGCCTTGATGATAAATGGCTCGTTGGTGGTGCTTCAAACACTACTGGTGTAGCCATTCTTAGACAGTTGTTCACTGATGATCAATTAGAGAAACTGAGTGAACAAATTAATCCCTCACAACCTTCTCTTCTGGACTACTATCCTCTGGCTAAAGCAGGTGAAGGATTCCCAATAGCAGATCCAGATTTGGCTCCAAGGTACTAAATACCATCTTCTTTTCCGTTTGAACAATCCTTTTTTGGAATTCAATTCCTATTTTCAATTTTCATAACCAAGTTTGAATTTTTGGGCAGGCTACTTCCACGTCCAGAAAATGATGTTGAGTACTAGCATGGGATTTTAGAATCCATTGCACGTATAGAGGTAAAAATCTTCTTGACTCATTTTAGACGCTGTCTTTGTTCCATGATTTTTGCGAAAACAAGTGGATGTTCACGCATCCGCTAGAGCCTAATGTGAAGAACTGTTCAATGGTTATTTAGGCAAAGGCATATGGGTTGTTAAAGGAGCTAGGAACAACCCAGGTAGAAGAAGTTTTCACCGCCGGTGGAGGAGCTAAAAATGAAAAGTGGATAAAGATACGAGAGAGGGTGTGTGAGTCGTGCAAATCAAACAGAAGCTGCCTATGGAGCTGCATTATTGGCAATAAAGGGTGATCAACAAATTATTTTGTGAAAATATTATTGCACCTGCACCTGTTTGATCATGGTGCGTTTGAAGGGTAATTCGTCATTCGAAATGTTATGAGAACAAAAAATAATGAAATTTCTCATGAGCGTGGAGGAGGACCGAAGAATGTTTCAACATGGTGTTACTTTCTCGAAATGAATTCCACTGTACCAATTCATACGAACATGTCATGTAATGTATGTATTACTGTTTAGTAGCCCCATCCAAGGTACATTTCCATTTTCCATATAGATCCCTTTTGTCATTTGTGAGTTGAAGGTGCATGGTTCAATACAAACATGCCTTTAGTTGGCAGTGTTGTTCTGTTTGAAAAGCGAAATACTCATAAATAACCGACAACCAATTTTCTTTTCATTTGCCATGGTCTAACCAGATTGCACACAACAGTAAACACTTTCTGGCTTTCTGGATATGGAAACGGAGTGAAATGGTTAAAATAGTTACTGAGGAATATAATCACACATCTCACTTTCTTATATCTTGCTTTCGTCTATTTTCTCTCTCTATATCTTATCTTTTGTATCGCATCACATATAATATTATTTGTAACTTTTTGTTTTTTTCTCTGTCTCATCCTTTCATTTCAATCCATCCCAAAATGTGATGGATACGTAACTAAGTTGATTTTTTCTTTTTCTTTTTGGGGATTAGTTTTTGACTGAAGTTATATGATATAATAAAATTAGATTTTTTTATTCAATAATTGTACGTAACTATCAAAAATTTACAACCACCAATGCAATATATTTAATTGGGTAACCAATTAAATTAGACCCTCATAATTTATATCAATTTAAATATAATACCAATTTTGATTTCATTCAATATGGTTTGGATTGATTACTTGATTAAGCATTACTATAATAATAATAAGGGTTTGGTTTGCCTGATATATGAGGGATCTAATTCGTGTGGAGTGAGTCCCACACCAAAAAATAAATAAAAAATTCATGGCAAGTGGATCCCAAAAAAAGTGAGAAAAGGGGATGTTTTTACCTAAATAATCTTGTTGAGTTTGTTTTAAAAGAAGTTTAATCCACCATAATAAGGTTATAAGAGTGCTTTTTAATATTTATTATTTTATTTTAATTCTATTTCATGTATACTTCTCATCATTTAAACCCGTCAACATTCAATTTTATTTTTTAATTTATATTTACAATTTATTTCTCTCTACATAATCAAGCATAGCATAAAAAAAGTAATATTTGCATTAGTTACATGTTTACTTCATTTTTTTAGAATTTATTATTTAAAGAATGCTAAAATTTGTTAAAAAAGAAATTATTTTCAAATAAATAGTAATTAATTTAAGTGTTCGGCAACTTATCAAAAAGAAAGAGATCCATTATCTGAACAATACAGATGGATATATTTTTTTAATGTAGAGTTAATTTTATTCTGATAATTAAAATTAAAACAGTCTAATAATTTATCTAAACAAGTGAGTACTGAAGAAGAGAGTGCAAAAAATGGAAGTAGAGTCAGCTTTTTATCAGTGGCAGTGGTGTTTCGTTTGATATGGAAAGTACTGCGAGTTATGCTAAATTGCTAATAAGACAAACTATCGTGCATCCCAAAGGGCCGTTGCCAAAGAAACAACTTCACTGTTTAATCTCTCAAATCTCAATTAATTCATGTGGGTCCCATAAATCATGACGCCTTTCTAACCCATGTTCGACACCACTTATCGCCAGATCTTCATCAAAAGCAAGATTTGCTTTTGCGTACACTAAAATGCATATAGGCACATTTATTACCTCAAAAAAAAAATTTATTTAATTTTTAAAAGAATAGTTGTACTAAACAACTTGCTTAATATTTGTAAAAAAATTAATAATTGTTGTATTAATAATGTTCTCATAGGGAACATTTTATAATTTCTAAAAAAAGAAAAGTAAGATTTTATATCTTAATGTTACGATAAATGGTACAATTTTAATTGAATCTTTTATTAAAAAATTATTATTTTAAACTTTTAATGTCAATTAAGTAATAATATATTATTTTACAAATTAATCTTTTTAATAACATTAATAATTGTGATGATCTTACATCGTCATTTAATTAATAATAATTTAAAATAAAAATTTTAATATATCAAATAAGAACTTAAAATAATAATAAAATTATTAAAAATCAAAAATAAAATTTGATTAGAACCTTATTTTTTATTTTATTGTAATGGTAATATAATTTTAGTATATTAGCTTGAAAAAAGTGATTTTTTATTTAGTATGAGAATTGAGTCAATTGGTAAATATATCTTTTTACGTGAAAGGATCCGCTTTCAATTGAATTCAAGTTGTAGTTAACTTAATTATAAATACAACTAATTCAACTTATAAGAACTTATAAGAGTATATCTAATGGGAGGTGTTTAATGGGACGTGTTTAATGGATTTTTAAAGATAATAAATTGTTTCTTAGAAAAAATAATGTATTAAAGAGTATTTAGGTGACATGAGATTGCCTTTACAAAAATTTTGAGTTTCTTATATAAGAAACTCTTTCTAAAAATTTTTATTTTTCAAATATCATCAATTAAAAGGATTTTTTTAAGTTTCTTATAATTTTTTGCATTAGAGTAAAATTTGATTAGAGTTTTTATGAGTGATATGATAATATAGGGATCACAAAAAGATCTAAACGACTTTAAGAAATTCATATAAACACTCCCCATTGGAAATGTTGTTACTAATCTAAATTCTTATTAGAACTAAATATGAAGTAATATCAATTTTTGATTAATATATTTTTTCATTTTTGTAAATATAAAAATATTTAAAATTTATTTATGTAAAAATTCTAATACATTAGAATGCTTTTTTTTTCTTACTCCAACATAAATTCGAGTAATTGAAATATATAATATTAATTTTTTAATCAATTATACATGTAATAAATATAAATGTGACATTTTTATAATAATTATAAGTAAAATTAATGTAAAATGTCATATTTTTATATCTGTAAGAAAAATATATTTTTGGCTTAGTTTTATTTTATTTATTAATAAATGATATTTTGAATATAATTTCGTTAAATAATATTTTATTAGTTTATATTTGAGATAGAAAAAAATAATAGTAAAAGGATATTACTGCATTAGCCGGCAGTTGCAGAAGAGAAGAGGGAAACATTCGGCATGGGCGTCATATCACAGTGACTCCTCACTCCTAATGATATCCATGCATTAAATGTTGGCAACTGTTACGTAATCATTACGCCTCAATACTTCTTTCTTTCTTTCTCTTTTCTCAAAACCCTTCTTTCATCTTCTCACCACCACGCACGTTTTCTATTTTTCTTATTTCCTGTTTCCAACCCTTAAATAAATTTATTTCAAGTCTCATGCTTTTGTACATCTAATTACTATCAAGTATAAACAATCAATTAATACTTTTTATTTTTTTCCTACTTATCAATTATAAAATTCTTTTTTCTTTTCTTTTTTTGGGATATCTAGTCTTCACACCGCTAGTGTTCATGAATGTTTATCCTTATTTCATTGGTTTTATTTTGAACAAGTTCGTGAATGGATTATAAGAAATATTAATTAGATTTTTAAGAAAATTAACCTTGACAAAAAAAGAAATCAATTTATATCAAAAGTAATTTTTTTATTATTATTTAATTTTTGAAATCTAACTAATAAAATTAGTAACCTATTAAAAACATTAGATTTTAAGAAAATAAACGATAAATATGATAGATAACTTTAAAATAATTATTATTAAAGTAAGTTTGTTTCTTCTTTAATTATATTTGATTAAATATTTTTATTTACTTAAAAGTAACTATTTTATGGTTTTAATGAAATAAATATTTTATATTTTTATTCGTTAACTCCATAAACATATATTAAGAATTTAAATTGGTTAACATTGATTTATGAAATTAGTTTTAAATGAATAAAATTAGAAAGAAATAAAATTTTCATTATAACATATAGACCTAATGGGTGTAACCTACGTGATAAGATTTTTAAGAATACTAATACCCTTACAAGGGGTAAAAATACATCAAACTTTGACAAATATGAGCTTAACAATCTTCACTAAAAAAAACCTAAGTTTGATCAATTTATGACCCATATTAAAACCTAACATGATAACCTATTTAAAAAGGTTAAGAGACATGTTAAGTAATAAGATAAATCATGATCTTCTAGTATTTTAAGTTATACAACGAATGTTAAATTATGAAATATGCATCTTATCATGAAATAGACAAGAGTCTGATAGCATGTTGCTTCTATCTATTTTTATCCCACAAATAAATGAAGATATTTTTTTTCCTGGATGAAATTAAAATACAAGTTAACATCAAAATACAATGAATTACAAACAATATAAAATAATATTAACATTGTCGTGATTAAGAATAAAAATTATCAATAGTAGGAAATTTTTTCTTCATTTTGGGACATTATTTTGAAATATTATTAGACTGATTTAAGATGTGAAACATGTATAATTAAATTAATCTACATTTGATATATTCGAGACTAAATTACTGTTCGAATCAAATAAATATCCATGAACAAAATAACTCAAAATCATCTCCATGGAAAACATAAAGGAATTCACGAATTACAAAATTAATAACATCTTAAAAATACCATTTAAATCAACAAAATTCGAAATGAAAAACCAGTGTAGAAAATAAACGGGAAATGTGATAAATTTTTTAAAAACAAAATAAAATAAAACAAAATACAAGCAAAACAGACGTTGATTTCGAAAATAAAAAAAAGTGCAGATGACAATTGGTTGGTGGACAACCGAATTCTCACAATATATGTATCATTTCAGTGACTAACTGAAGTTTATTTATTTTTCCTGAAGTTAGTGAATAGTGAAGTAGTAACGAACTAACGATGTCTTTCGTTTGGTTTCAAAAGGAAGAAGGAAAGGTTTAACGTTGGGGCACATAAGAAAGGGGAAGAGAGAGTCGACATTTGTTGCAGAAAGACATAATTATCCTTCAACATAATTATTCAGTTTAGCATCCGTGAACCCTGCATATACAATTTTGCATTTGTTTTTCAAAACTTTTTACTCACGTCAACATTTCTGTGGATTTTGGTTAAGTAAGAATCATTTTGAAAAATGATTTAGCGTTTACAAATTTCTATTTAAAATAATTTAAACATAAAATTATTTGAATAATGTTGATAAAAATACTTTAGAATATATAGAGAAACTCTTGGAAGGATACAATTTTTTTTTACCGTGAATAAATACAAACTTAATACATCTTTTTTAGATAAAATCATAATAAAATAAAATAA
>PYAF01003482.1:1579511-1610033 GCA_007407185.1 Glycine tomentella | reverse complement strand
ATTTAGAAAATATAATTTAAATTTCAAAATAATATATTTTGGTGGTATAAGATTATAGAGTAGTTTATTTTATTTTAAATTGTAACTTCATTAATACAATTAAAAAACGATGTTTTGAAGCTTATGGAGTAAAAAAAAAAAAAATAAGGCTAATTAGCTGTAGTTAGATTTATAATATTTGCTAAACACTTTTAGTTAGGATCGATAATTATTACTGAGATGTTAGAATTCAGTGTATTTAGTCAACAACAAAAAAAATTCAAGGTATTTAAAAAAGAAAGACATATTCAGTTTCATACAGTATATCAAAAGTTTGAAATTAAAATCAAATTATAATTAATTATTAATTTTATAAAAAAATTAAAAAAAAATTAAAACTAAAACACTCGCATTGAACAATATGTGACTTTACATTGGGGGATTATGTTTTTGTTAAGGTGGTGTGGTGACTCACTAGGGATAGAACCTATACGATTGACTTTCTAGATAAAAGTTGGACTGAAAATTATAAATGGTTAATTTTCTATCTACCAATTGAAATTACTTGTTTATCTTATAAAATAACTGACTTTAGAAAGAGCTTCAATTCATATTATTAATTTAAGCCTTTATTATTAAATAAGGACATTTATATAAGGATTTTTTTTTTTTACAAAAGTAAGGATTTTTTTCATGCTTATTAAGTCTGGCAACTTTTAACTTTTTTTAAAATTAATAATTATTTTATTTCCAAAATTATTATTTGAATTAATAAAATAAATTGCTCTACCGTCTTACACAACCAAACTATATTATTTTATAATTTGAATTATATTTACCAAATTCAAAATATAATCTTGTATATATTTCAATTTTCAAAGTGATTTAGAAAAAAAGAAGATTAGAATAAAAACAGAAAGAATATAAACAAATATTTTAGTGGATAGTCTTAATTATTTTATTAATTATAAAAATTTAATTGATTGTGTCTAAAAATAATGTGTTAGATTTATGTCTACTAAAATTTTCTTTAGAATATAACTGCTTAAAAGAAAGATTTTTTAAATTTAGTTAATATAATTAACATAATAATATAATAAGTTAAGATATTTTTTTAATATTTAATATTTTGATTCTATGAATTATATCTCATTTTTATTTAAGAATATTTGTATCATTTTATAAATATATATTTTTCTTCTCTGTCACTTTCTTTCTAATTAAACTAGAGAAAAATATATATATATATATATATATATATTTATCTTTCTTTCTAATTAAACAAGAGAAAAAATATATTTATCTTTTTTTCTTACTAAAAAACTATCTTACTTTCTTTTTTTTCTTGTATTTTCTTTTATTAACGAAACATAGTGTTAGAGTATTTAAAAGATTTTTATTTTATTTAATAATAACATAATTATTAAATAACTAATAGCCCACAAAAACAAAATTAATTAGTATAAAGAGTTAAAATATCGGAAGTGCTGAACTCCGAAGTAGGAATTATCACCACAATATAAAAAGAGCGACAATAATGTGATTGTAATGGTGTGTTTGTGGTGGGAGAAAAAAATGATACTATACAAAAAAATTATATTTTTTATATTTTATTTTAATTTTAAAAAGGCAAAGAGATCCTAAGTGCAAGTCATTCGTTCAAACTATTTTCTTTCTAATCGGAGAAGCCATTTATATAATCATCAATCAATCTTTATTATTTCTGCTGCTGCATTTCCTTTCTCTGGTTAACAAGAACAAGAACAACACTTCCTCGGATTTCTATTCCTTCTTCTTCTTCTCCAACCATGGTTTCTCTATTAAATCCAGAAGCACCGGAATATCTACCAAGCCAGAACCACAAGCTTCAGCAACAGCAACTGCAACCCCTTCCTTGTCCCACTTCCTTATTTCCTCATCACGGCCACTTCTCAGTATTCTCTTTATTTCCCTCACGACATCCTAACCCGTTCTTTTATTATCCCACTTTAACACTTCCACCACCACCTTCCATTCCATTAGCGCTAGAAGCTCATCAACAAACTCGTTTTCATAACATAAAAAATGATTCTGATTCTGATTCTAACCCCGTTGAAGCACATGCAGTGCACCAGAAGAAGGAACAAGTGGTACTAACCGAACCCAAAACTGGTGGTGGTTCGATAGGACTTGAAAAGAAGCAAGCTTTGAAGGCTTACATTAATGGCCGCCGTTCTGCTGAGAGTTGGAGACAAAAGAGTTACCCGCCGAGAAGGAAGGTGGAAGAAAATGGTCAACGCAAAAATGTTGACTTTTTGAGGAACCGAAAGGGTTTTAGTCACCAAGATGATGAACAACCCTTCAGGGGTTTTCCCAAGAGGAATCGTTTTAATCTCTCGTTGCCTGTTAGGGATGGCGAAACCACTGTGATGATCAGAAATATTCCCAGCAAATACAGGTATGTTTTCTGTCAATACCCTCTTCGTATTCCCAGTTTCTCATTCAATGAACCTTTTGTTTATGGGAAACCGTGTCATCATTCATTAAAACTTGTGATTGCTTGAAAAGTTTTTAGACTCTTGCGCTTAGTTTTTTTTTTTTTTTAAAGGAAATTTTGTTTGTTTCATTTTCTTTGGCGCAGCCGAGAATTGCTGGTGGATTTTCTAGAAGATCATTGTCTGAAGGTGAATCGTGGAGATAAAGAAGCAGCTTTCAAGGGGAAAGACGAAGAACCCATTGGTTTAGCTTTTGATTTCGTTTATTTGCCCATTGATTTCAAGTACGCTACGAATTCCTTATGTTTAGCTAGCCTTTCTCTCTCTCACTCTCTTTTTCGTGTGTATGTGTGTGGAAACTGCTGATTGATGATTATTTTCATGCTTTGCAGAACTAGGATGAACAAGGGTTACGCTTTTGTGAACTTCACTAAGCCCCAGGCAGCTCGGAAGTTTCTTAACACAGCCTCCAATTTGAAATGGGAGTTGTTCCAGTCTAACAAGATACGTGATGTGGTTTCTGCACGTTTGCAAGTATGGTCACATAGACAATTATTAGACTTAATCATCATTGTTTCTATTAAACCATTATTTCATGTTATTGTTAGGTTAAATTATTATATTTTTTCCAGTCTAACAAGATACGTGATGTGGTTTAATTGCGGAGTTAGAGTATTTTTGCGTAAAGACCTAAATAACAAATTTCATTTTAAACCGAAAATGAGTTTCAAGTTAATTTAACCGAATGATACTTTTGAATGATACTTCTTATGATGGACGAGACTGTTCAAAAGAAAAGATTTCAAGTACAAGGACTAAATTACAAGGACTAAATTTATAATGAGTTAGTGTTATTGTTGCTTAGTTAGTGTTATACGTGATGTGGTTTCTGCACGTTTGCAAGTATGGTCACATAGACAATTATTAGACTTAATCATCATTGTTTCTATTAAACCATTATTTCATGTTATTGTTAGGTTAAATTATTATATTTTTTCCAGTCTAACAAGATACGTGATGTGGTTTAATTGATGTGGTTTAATTGCGGAGTTAGAGTATTTTTGCGTAAAGACCTAAATAACAAATTTCATTTTAAACCGAAAATGAGTTTCAAGTTAATTTAACCGAATGATACTTCTTATAATGGACGAGACTGTTCAAAAGAAAAGATTTCAAGTACAAGGACTAAATTTATAATGAGTTAGTGTTATTGTTGCTTAGTTAGTGTTATTGTTGCTTTGTTAATTAATTGCGGCTTTGATTAGGATTTCTTATATTATACTAGTTGTCTCTGTTAACTGAAATATGAAGAGCTAAATTATTGTGTGATAATATAGGGGAAGGAACAATTGGAGAAACACTTCGCAACTATGAACTTTCCATACGAGTCCGAGGATGTTCTGCCCGTGTCCTTTAGTCCACCTTGTGATGGTGTAAACAAGGGAGAGCAAAGGACTATAGGGAATCTTACGAAGCGTCAACATTTTTGAAAATGCAAGCTTCAAGAGGGTGTTTCACGACAAAGCTTGATGATGGTTTCGTTTCCTTGTTATGTTTGTTACCATCTTTTATTTCTGTTTAGCCATTTAGGTCTTCTGTTGTGGTAGTAGTATTTTGGTAGTACCATGTAATTTGATTTCTGTTGTGTGATTTGGAAGAGTTTCCACGAATGGGTTGGGTGGAGCCTGGCCACTTGATCCAATGACCTAGGTTGTGTGGTGGGGTCCACCCTTCTTGTGGATAGAGCCTCCTCAACTCGAGCTGAGTTCCTTTTGGGGAAGAATGAATGAAGATGGTTAAGTTCAGTGAGTCTAGAATACATATTACTTTGTTGGTGTATTCTGATTCTTGTGTGTTTATGCACAGGCTTGTAGCCTTGTACCTGCTTGTTTTTTAACTTTTAAGCTCAGGGAATATATATTTAATGTGTCGTGTCGTTTTTTATTTCCATTTCTAGTTATGTCGCTGTTTGTCGCTGCGAAAGTTCAAATAACTTGACATTAGTTTGTGTTACTTATCTATCTGGCATCATCGTTTGATTTTAGTCAGCGCCTGGAGATGTGGCATATATCCTATACTATACTTAGTCAAAGGGTCACCGTTGTCTGGGGCCACAGCTGCTAATTTATTACTACTGCATCCCTTTTAAAATTGTGCTTGTTGGGTCCAAAGATATTTTCCCCATTTGAAGCATTCACAATTAATGTTGAGTCAAAGGGGTGTTTTGCTCTTTGGAAGCTGATACTAAAATGGTGCAAAATTCACAGGATTCAACTCCTGAAACATGGCCGTCTGAAAAGTTGAGCTTGTTTGTCCCAACTCTTGGACCTAGAAGAAAAGGCCCTTTAACCAGTTCATGTTTAGGTTAATTTTTCTATCTCTCTCCCTCGTCGTATGCTTATTCTGGCCTTCGAATTACTAGTGGACGCAACTGCCTAGTTACCAAAGATTTGGTAGTGGCATGAGAATACTTGGGGTACTATTTTCAACGCTAACAACACGACAACGTTGTATATTGCAGAATGTAAAGCTGATTTTCATTGACACTCCATATAAGTCCTAAAAACTGACTTTTTTATGGCACTAGACCAAAAACGAAAAAGAGAAATACCCAAGTAAAGCTTGTGCCATTTTATTTACGTTGGTGACCCAAAAAACTGTTTGGGTTGAGAAATGGGTTGGTCAGAAATCCCTTGCGGTTGTAAACATTTTTTTCTTTCTAATTTTCGTTTTTCAATTCTTTTCTTTTTTTGAATAGTTTAATTATTTATTTTTATTTAAAACTTAATTAGAATACTTTGTATTTAGATAATGTTCCAATAAGATATTCGAGCAGCATCTTCCCAATTTGTGTTTTTCTTAAACTTCATTCGAAATCTTTTTTTCTTGTTGAACAATAAAATTGTTCATGGCTAGAATTATTGTTTTAAACTAAGCCAAGTGATAAAAGTTGTATCATTGTATTCATCAACATAAAGAATTATTGTTTGTACAAACCGCTCGTATTCATAAATAAAAGAATCCAAAATATGATCAATGTGAAGAATTGTCGCTTGTACAGAAACCCTCGTACTGGTACGTAAAAGAATGCAAAAAACAAAAGGGATCGTTGAAAAATTGTTTTAAATGCTAGTAGTTTTTTTTTTTTTTTTGAAGTTTTCGGTTCCAATAAAATCTCATGTATAATAAAAAAAACTGCAAAAATGAATTGTAAATACCTTCAAAGTTATATTTCATCCCAATTTAACTATTCAATTTTTTTAATAGAAAAAGGAAAAATATAATTATTATTCATCAGGATAATTGTTTAAAAATATAAACTGAAAAATAAAAATAAAATAAAAACGAAAATTTAAAAATAAACCTGTTGATAAATCGGTTTTGGAAAAACTGATTGATTAACAATATTGAAAAAAAAAATACAAAATCGGCCTTCGGCCATCAATTTCTCAACCCAAACAGTATTTTGGGTTACCAACGTAAATAAAATGGCACAAGATTTACTTGGCTATATTTTTTTCGTTTTTGTTATACTGCCGTAAAAAAGTCTCTTAAAAATTTATACTTTTCAGATTACTTATCCTGTTTTTCTAGTGTCTGAACTCTGATTCTAGGTCATAGGCGCGGTCAGATCGGGGTGACTGAGTGACGTAAAAAATAAAATAAATTTAGAATAAAGAAACACAAGGAAATTTGGTTATTTTTTTCATGTTTCAATTTCAATAAATCACCCACATTACTTAGAGATCGTAAATACCAGCAATCGAAACCTGTTATTACTTTATCGAGATCATAAATACGAATAATACCATCGACAACTTGAGATACGGTATCAGCATTTATAATTTATAGTATTTTAAATGAAATTTTTATTTTTAAAAATTATAATTAGTGACGGATTGGTGATATTACACATACATTAATATACTGCAGACTGCATTACACATTTAATGTAAGATTAATTTTGATACATATTTTAATTATGTTGATTCATTGAATGGTTTTAATGTTTCTTTAATAAAAAAAATCTGATAAAAAGCAAGATTTGAAGTGCTTAAATACATCTCTAATATTAAATTTATAATTATAAATAAATTTAGTAACATAGTAATAAAAAAAAATATTTTAACTAAAATAGGAGCTCATGTATATTCAGTCTGTAAATGCTTATGCTACTATCATTCTATGTTTTGGAAACTAAATTGGGATTACGTCATTTAAGATTTCAGTGGCCTGACCCAAGAGTTAACTTTTGTTTTTGGAAAGCACCCGTGAGTTAGGCTTTGTTTGGATGAGAGATTTTGGAGGGGATGGGAGGGAAAGAAAAGGTTAAAGTAGAGAGATCTCCTTGTTTAGGAATTTTAATTTTTGAGGGAAAGGATTTGAGGGTTTTTAAAACTCCTCTGAAATCCTCCAAAGTTTAAAAATTGTTGTCGCCCTATTTGGAGGGTTTTTAGAAGGAAAAGTAATAAAATTACTATCATATTCCATCCAGTGTTAATAAAATTACTATCATATTCCAGTCAGTGTTAATAAAATACTAAAATACAAAGCACTGAATCAAAATTCAATGACAAAATTGTAAAAATATTTTATTAACTCTCAATTTTTCTCTCTTAATATATTTTTAACTCCCAAACAAGGAGGAAGGAACTTCCCTCATTTTTCTCCCTTTCCTTCCCCTTCCTTCTCCTTGAATCTCTTTCCTTTCCTTCCCCTCCTAACTCCCAAACAAAGCCTTAATGAATCAGTTCAAGTTTAATGTTTGGTCTAAACAAATCCCACAATCTATGTTAAAAAAAAATGAAAAATCGGTTTTTATCAGGGAAATATATGAAGAGTTGAATTATAGTGGATATGACGTTCTAAAGAAGAAAAAATATATTCTAAAATATGTCATTTTATAAAATTAATATTACATTACATATTTTTCTCTAAAATTATCCTTAATAATAAATATTTAGTAGAAGTAGAAGATATGAAGAGTAAGTAACTCATTAATTACAGAGGTAAATGATATATTAAAAAAATATTTAATATTTCTTCTGAAATCATATATAAATTAAAAATTTAAAATATAATTAAATCTAATTAATTTTCCTTTTAATTATTGATATCATTCTTAAAATAATTTTTTGTTTAATTACAGTTTGATTTTCAATTTTTTTTACTTATGATATCAAGTTCTAGTAAAAGATATTTTAAGAATAATTTTATTTTTTATTTAAGACTAATAAAATTAAATGATCTATACTGACTTTTTTAATCAGTGTAAACATAATTATTTTTACTTATATATAAGTATAAAAAAATATTATTTAAAATTTAAATAAATTAATTATATTTTTTAATACTTATATAAACCTTAAATGACATATTTTCTATAACGAAGTGAATATGATTTTTTAGTTAGAAGAGATAAATGAATGCAGAACCAAAAAGAAATACAAAGCTACAATACCTATGGAACCAAAGTCATTGCATCTGCGAATTGAAGTTGCTGTATGTGATGATAACTGGGCGGGTTAGGCACAAATAATTGCTTTCCTATATCTGTTTTACTAGATAAAAATCCGTCATGTGTTTGTCTACATTCTCGTGCTGATATTTATTGCGCATATAGCTGCAAATTTTGGCAATATACGTGAATATTCGTGGATATGTATTTAAATTTACTAAAACAATAAAAATAACTTTTTTTTAAAAAAAATTAACTATAGTTTTTAATTATTTTATAAAAATTAGTTGTAACTTTTAAGGATAGAAAATTAAAAAGACATTAATTTATTTTGTTAACTAGTAGTAAGTAAAAATAACTTTAGAATAAAGAGACACTAACAAAAGTAAAAATTTTCTTATTGACTTATATTTAAATGATGATATTTAAGTAATTTTACGATGATGTGTAATAATGGATACTTACTGAGTATGGGTACATTGATACCATGCACACTTGGTTAATAAATTGTTGGAAAAATATTGGTTTTATATTATTTGTGAATATCATTCATTTTCTATTAGTTATAAATTTTATCCGTAAATATTCATTGTTGCAAATAGGTTTGTCATGCATATCAACTCACACTTTGTGAAGAGCTACATTATGCTCCTCTATAGTACTTATTCTAGTTAAACAAATTGCACATTGATCCTTCAAAATATCTTAAAATTTGATTTTAGTTTTTATAAAATTTTAATACGTTTTTAGTCCTTATATTTATTAAAAGTGATGTGGTTTGTTTTAGTCTCTTATTAGTAACTAAAACAAGTGTTTTTGTTAAAATACTGGAACTAAAAACATTAAATTCATATAAGAATTAAAATCAAAATTCTTTGAGGAAAAAAATGTATTATCTCCTTCTAATTTTTATTTTTTGATTTGTCATATACGTAAATGTCAGGAATTGTGACTGTTCTCGATATCAATGAAATTTTATCTTTTTCACTGCGAATAACTTTTCTTTCATTATTTCAACCAAAAGATGTGTAAATTATTTTAAAGCATTTTTCAAAAGTGAATTACTCTTCCTCTTATATTTTTTAATATTTAAAATGCATTTGATAATTAAATTAGAGTTTAATAAACATGCACGCCTAGTATAAAAGATTTTATAATATTAATTAATTGAAAAAAATCATTCTTTATTTGACTTCTAATATTATCATTTGTTAATGTAAAAATAACAAACTTAAATTATGTAGTTATCTGTGATTGAATAATAATATAAAAAAAAACATTGCACAGTTAGAGTTAGAGCATGTATTATTTATTTATTAAAATTGTGTTTATTGCTCATTTAGTTTAAGTTATATTCATATAATTGGTGCTTGAAAATAAGCTACTGATAATTAAGCATGCCCAATTGGGTCCCACTTCGTCGCCGTTGGAGAGAAAGAGGGAAGAGAGTCTGAAATTGGAGGTGCCGAGTCTCAGTGTGAAAGAAACTAAGGAGCTTGCGTCTTATGCTCACAGTTTGGGGGATAAGCTCAAGACCTAGTTGGTGGGAAAGTCTGTTGTTACGTCTAATCTTTCCACCTCTTTCATTCAGAGACTTGAAGCCAACGAGCTTCTCCTTCTAATTTCTCTGTCCCATGTTTATTATGTTTCCTCGGATTATGCTCTGAAAAAAAAAAAAAAAACTGAAACATTCTTCTCTGTTTTGCTGTGGTTTGTTGTTTGTGTATGATGAATTTTATCTAATACATGGAAAAAGGAACTTGTTTCCCACTTCTTTTTTTATATGGCGAGTTGCAACCTGGTAGATGGGTTTGCTAGGCTAGTGTTTTCATAATTTGCCATGCTTCCAGTTCATAAAATAGATTTCTCTTGGATTGCTTTTTAATTGGTTTACTGTTTCTCAATGTAGCTTTCTTGTGTTAAACGTGTGTAACTGCCATTTTACATGCTTTTATGTTATGATTTGGGAGTGTTGGACTTTTGGACCAGTTGATCGTAGTAGTAGTTGTGTTGTTCTTGCTTGTATGTTAGTATTGATGATTAATGATTATACCTTTGTAATTTTGCAGTGCTTTCCTTTAGACTGTGCTTGGCTGATTTTTATTTGAATGATTTTCACAAACTTCAGTGTTGTACTTGAAGTTGGTTGAAGTATCCAGTGGCTGGAGGGATTTTTATCTCAACTAGTTACTAAATTAGGTTGTTGTAGCTACAGAGTGATTATTTGAGCCCACATAATATCTCAGTATACTATTGTGTATCTCGTGTTTCCTCTTCTGCTTTGTAACTTGTAAAATGCAGAAGTGTGAAGTTTTTCAAAATCTTGGATCCTAACTTGCAACCTGGATGGTGTTTACAGATTAAAATACATAGGAGCTGGCCAGGTGAGTTAGATGATGTGGTGCAGCAGTTGGAAGAAGCAACTGGTTCAGTGGCTGTTGGTCAGATTGGTCGAACTCTCATTATATACAGGCCAAGTCTCTCCAAAATGAAGGCAGAAGAAAAGAAGAAACAAAATCGTAACCTTATTCTTAAAAAACAAGTCACACCAAGACTAGTAAACAAGAAGGTAACAGTTGTTGTGCCTTTATGTTGTGCATAAACTGTTGTGTTCTGTTGCCACATTTCCCTAATGCTCTTGTGAAACTGAAGAGTAAGGAACAAGTACCCAAATTATCTTGGCCCGGTTCATCATGGGAAGGAAGGAAAAAGAGTAGGTCATAAAACACATTCTGATTATGTCGAGCTTTGTCCTCGTGCTTGGCCTGAACAAGCTTGATTTTGCATGCATAAATACCAAAGGTCATGGTACTGGATATTTTATTGGCAGAAGAAACTTTAGTTAAAGCTCGCTCATTTTGGATCAATGAACGCTTACATACGATGATAGAATGAGCTTGTGACCACAGCTGGAGAACATAACAATGAATTGAGTTTGGCTAGAATTGTTTAAAGATCAAATCCGTAGATTTTATTGCGGTGAACATATTGTATTTGCAATTATTACTTGATAAGAAATCTTATCGAAATATTGTATTGGTAAAAAGTTACAAAAACTTGATAAATAAACTACATTCCCTTCCAAGAATAATCTTTTGTTGGAAACAGACTACTACACACGCTCTCCCTCTGGGTACAAAGAGACATCTACAATTCTTGATTGGCATGCAGCAATTATTGTAATTGCATTATTGTTCAGTTTACAAGCATTATGAACAATATTAAAATACACGAGAAAGATTGAGGCAGCAACTTGCTTGCAGTGCATTTACAATGCAAATGCAATGAAATCTGTGTTATAAGTAAAAACGATTTTATAATTCTAATTTGCGCAACAGAAAACATTGTTCTATTCTTCTAACGCCTCATGAACTAGAAAATATAAAACTAAGGTCACAACACAAACTAGGCAGTCCTTAGCTTTCGCAGCTTATACTGATCTGTATCTTCCGGGTGTAAAATGCCCTTGGGAGAAAGAAGGCGCCGGAGGGCAATTGAAAACCGAGCCTAACAACCATAAAAGAAACAAGAATCCGAATACTTCAAGAACTAATACTTCAACTCATTACAAGCTCTAGGTCTTATTCTTACCCATTGAAATAATGCAAGGAGTTCAAGGAAAAGTCGTTACCCATAATACTAATGTACCCACACAAAAGCATCCACTCATTGATAAGCTTATAAATCTCAGATCCTGTCAGCCTGCAAGAGTAAAGATACATGGATTATTTGGAACAACTTAAAGGAGTTTATTCGGACATATGAAAATAGCTTAGGCCATATCTTTTTTAGCTTCTTTTAATAAGCTTCTCAGTAAAGTTTATTAAAACAAGTTCTTTTTAGTTTGTTCCAATAAATTATAGTCAAATTTATGACATAAGTTATCATATTACTGAACTTATAGAATAGACACTTCACTAAGTTGTTTAACCCTAATACACCGGAAGTCCTTAAACATCCTTGATGAGTATTTACGTGAAAGAAAAAAAAATAGTAGTTTTATGTTCTAACTTTCCCATTTATATAGAAGATGAAATGAACATACAAGCAATGTTCCCTCGAGGCTGTGAGTTGGGGGTGTTACAGCCAGCGCTATTAAGTATGGAATCAGCACCTTATGCATCTGCATGGTTACAAATACAGTAGTTAACAGTTATCTATTGTCTAAATTTTAAAAACACTATAATTCAAAATAATCGCTACATTTCCATTTGTTTTCCTTGTTGCGTATCAGCTGGTCCAACAAGTTCAATCAGGAACTGGTTCAGTGCACCCTCTTCAACCGATTATTTGAAAACCAGTCAAGAATCAAGTGAACTGGCCTGTTTAGATCTTGCCTGGTTTGAGCTTGCAAAAAAAAATGTAAAACTTCCAACCCTAGGATTCAAACTTACAAATAGACAAATAGTTACTTGAATTATTTATTTTTCTAAATTGTTGTCCTAATTTTTTAAAGCTCTAAAATGGTTTCCTTTACTTATTTTTAGTTCTTTCAAAAAATTTATGTTTCTTTATTTTCAGGCACAATTTTGAATCTTTTTTAATTAATTCATAACATAAAATTTGTCCTATTAAATTAATCTACATAAAATTATAGAAATCAACTAATGTTTGGAGACATAAATAAGGTGAAAAGTGATTATCATTAACAACTAAAAAATTGAAAAATCTAATATTCTATTCTTTTTTTACTGTTCATAAGACTCATTTTTTATACAATTTTCAATGTGTTTATAGTTTTTTTTTTCAAAGTTGATTCCTATAGTTTTTATATAGGTGAATTTAATGGGACCAATTTATGTCTTAAATCAATGAAAAATAGATTTAAATTGTGCTCAAAAATAAAAAAATGATATATTTTTTGAAAGGTTTATATGTCACAACTTAAATTAATATATCAATTTAGACTAAAAAATAAGATAAGAGACCATTCTTATGTTTATGTTTTAGCCGTTCTTTTACTAATAATATTTTTGTAAAATAAATTTATTTATTATTTCAACACTCACTATTAATTTTTAACAATGCAAGATACATTATGGTATTTTATGTTATTTTAAAATCTAAACAAACTTAATTTCTACAAGTTTTACATATAATGTGTGTGTATAATGAACAATGGTTCAACCACGGTGAAACCAACAAACTGTGAATTATCTTTACTGTTTTAATACTGATCCGGCTTTAAAAGCAATATTATGCAGATTATGATTTTAAATCATAAACTCTCAAAGAACAAAATAAACCAGGGAAAAAACAAGTGATTGACTTCTAAATACTTGATTGACAATACCGCCACGTGTTTTGAAACAAGTCTCAAAGGATTAAAAACTAAAGGGGAGATAACACAAATATAAAATCTAAATTTTAAAAAAGAATGAACTGACATCCTGAATGACCATCCGATCAGGAGTAAAAACATAGGGAATAACCAAGGCACTGATGTTCCAACAATCCCTAAAAATAATCCAAGCATAGCTCCAATTGTCACAAGGGACCTTTGAAGCAATCGGGCCTGTTGATATTATTAAAATATGAAAAAGGATTGAGAAACGAGAAACAACATTGATAAGTAAAGATAATCACATAACATATTACCATTTTATAAAATTAACCTTCAACTAAAAGAAATTATCCTCTTATATAACATGAATGTCACCTAGACACAAAAAAGATCAGAAACCAGAGATATGAAGACAGGGGAGAGACCTTTGGACATCAGAGTATGTGACATTATAAATAAGAAACACTTAACTTTGACAAACTCCTATTGACTCCATATATCAATTCAGGCATAAAAGATTGAGCAGTTTGGGAGAGAGGTTCACCCCATACTGTACACATACCATAAGTTTGGACCATGACCTGAAGCAAGAATTAAGTTATCACTGGCCTTGAATTTGATTTTAGGAAAAGCCCAGATAGAAGGCAAATGAAGGAATAGTTCAAAACAGGAGACAAAAAAAAAAAAAAAAAAAAAAAAAAAACTAACTTGATATATTCCTTAGTTGTTGGGGTTGGATCTAATGAAACTCACTTATGCTTTCCTTGTAAAACCCTAAATCTAACCTCATTTTAATATATTGTTTCTCTACTTCTATATTTATTTTCTTGATTAATGGTTTGATCACCCATTTTCATGTCTAATGAGTTGAAATATGGTTGGAAAACTCTTTTTGATTCTAGATTTGAAGTAGAACAATAATTAAATTTATACCTAGGAATGAGTTTAGATTTAATAATCTCTCTACTAATGCTTGGGTTTAGAGCAAATTCTTCTATTAATCACCTAAGGGATTAGAGATTTAATGGAGAATCTCAATCTTCTAAGGGATTAGGGATTGATGAATTGTGAGCATTAAGATATATTGAAATGAATATATGAGTTGGATTTGATGGTTGCTTTGTGTTTCATGAAGTTCAACTTTAACAATATTTATCATATCGAGTGCTATCCATTTTTATTCCATACCATGTGATTGATAAAATTCTTAAATATTTTTTCTTCATAACTTTGTCCTTAATTGTGTGTTTGTTGAATTCTCTTTTAATTAGTGTTGATTTTCAATCAAAATCATCATTAAAATGTGATTCTTTATTCTTTAACTTTAGTTGACAAATTGTGAATAAGTGCTCGATATTACAATCCCTTAAAAAAAATGATATTTGAACTTTCTATTTTATAATACTTATACAATTTGGTATGTTTGTTAAATATTGTTAATATCAAGGAGTGAAGAGATAAGTGGAGTGATGCAGAGAAGAGAATGAATCCATTCGAATTTGATTATTTTTCTTTTTATTATAATATTACTTTTATCTTAAGTTTTATTTTTTTTCTAGTATAATATCACTTTTGATCCATTATCTTTTACTATTACTTCATTTTCATATGTTAAGTTTTTTATTTTTTATATTTTCAAAATATATTATTATAATATTTTTTAATTTTACATTTGAAACATTAATATTTAGTGTGTGCATTAAAAATTGCCTCTATCTTTGTTTTATTTTAAAAATTATTTATTAACATTATTGAAAAAACAGACCAAATCATAGTGCACAAACACTGCATAATTGCACAAACCCTAATCCCATCCTTGCTCCCTCCCCCGCTGTGGGCTCCGCCTATGCCGTGTGGTGGCATTTTGTATGTGAAATTGTGAATAATAAATAAACAAGAACTGTTCAAGCAGTACTACACCGGGAAGTGAATCAAGTGATGTGTTTGTGGAATGAAAATCTGTGTACAAACGCCCATGTTCCTGCAATTATGCAGTGTTTGTGTACTTCGATTTGGTCTGTTGTTCGATAATCGTATGCAATTACGCAAAGTGCATAGACATGAAGATGATCGCTGTTGGGTTTTTTCAATAATGTTAATAACTTATTTTTAAAAATGAAATAAAGACAATGGTGATTTTTAGTTGTCTTTTGTATTAAATTAATTATTTTAAAATTTAAATATTAATAAAAGACTAATATTTGAAATTAAAAAATATTCTGAAAATATAAAAGATTAAAATAAAATTTTAAAATTTAATGTATCAAGAAATTTCAAATATGGAATTAGAGAAATCATGAAAGAGGAAACAATTCTTTTTCTTTTTAATTCTAGTACTTGTATTTTATAACATTTTTAACCAGGTGTCGTTTTCTGATTGAAATTTTTCATAAGTTTTGTTTTTGTGTGTGTAGAATTTAGAATTTTCTAGTTTAGAAAACTCAAGCCAAAGAAGAGATAAAAGTCTCCAATATGAAAAAGAACTTTTTACTTGATTCTTGACTAAACATATAAAACATTTAAAAGCATCTTCAATGTATGTGCTTAAATAAGTGTGTTAAATTTAAATAATATTGTTTAACAAGTTTTTTTATAACTTGGTAGTGTGTTATTTAAATGAATTGATTATATAAGTAATTGTTACTTAATTGATTAATATAAAGAGGATAATTTTTTCAATCTAAAATTTAATGTAATTTAGGTTAAGTATTTATTGTAATAATTTTAGCATTAGAATAAATTTTTGTATAAATTTTTTAAATCTATATAACATTATAGTATTAACAAATTTAAAATAATTAACTCATTACATTTTTAGTTCTATTTCAAAGAGAGAGAAAAACTTTTAATCTAATTTTACTGAATATGATTTACAGTAAAGCATATCTAAATGTATTCGATCTATTTTTTTAAAAAAATTAAATTTAATTTGCTACACGTCTGGTACACAAACATTTTCAGCAGGGGAACTAAATTCATAGAGTAAAATAAAGCAAAACGATACTAATTTAAGTTATTTAAAATAAAGTATAGCTATTATTTTTCATATAATTCCTCTTGGCGGGGGCATATCCAATCCATATAAATACCTATGTGCTTTAGAAAAGTGATAATTGCATTGTAACTGTCTTTATTTGAAAAAAGAAATAAATAAAAAAATGTTTTTAAGAAGCTTTTTGATGGCAGTGCTCTGAGACTGAATCACTGAAACTAGATTCAACTTATTCGCTCCTTTCTTCACCAAAACTGAATTGAATGGATGCTATCAGAAAGCAAGCCTCCAAGCTTCGAGAACAGGTCGCTCGCCAGCAACAGGTTCGTTACCGCAGATCCTTCGCTTTCTTCTTTGTTTCTATCTAAATCATTATACCTTCTCACGGTTTTTTTTCGTTTCCTACGCTTCGTTGCTATTTTGCGATGCAATTTTTGGTTAACTCCTCGCAGCGTGGTCATAACCTTGTAGTAATTGTTGTTCTCGTGAATATGATACCGCAGAGTATTGGATCTAATCGAATTTCGCACTTGCATTGCCGAAATCAATTAAGAAAAACTGTAGATCAAAGTTGAGTTTTAAATCGGTATCTTATCTTGCTTACACGTTGGGCTCGGTAGCTGATTCAAAATCCTCGAGATGTGTATGTCTGTGTCTTCGTGCCTTTAATTGTGATGATTAAGCTTAAATTAGTATCTAATCAATATTAGCAGCTGGATTCAAAATCAATGAGCCGTGCGCATGTCTGTGTTTGCATTTCGTTAATGAACAAAACTGAGATACAGTTCCGTAGGTGTTTTTGGTGTTTCATCAATCATAATTGGATTTTATATCAGTAATCTGCATAATAAAGGTTTCTATTAAATGTCAACATAGATTACTGAGGTGAAACTCCAATTATGATTGGAGGACAACGCCAAAACCACCTATGGAATTGCATGTAGGTTTGTCTTTCCTTAATTGATTGTTAAGCTTTGGTTCATTTCTTTTTTTATTCCTGTTTCTCAAATTTTTCTTCGCTTTGATTAGTTCCTTTCTCAATTATGGGGTGCTAATGAAAATTCAGAAGTGTTGCTATTTAGGCTGTTCTGAAGCAGTTTGGGAGTGGCGGTTATGGAGGTTCAGATAATGTGGTTACTGATGGAGTGGAGCTCCAGCTACACCAGAAACTTGAGAAACTTTATATATCGACTCGTGCAGGGAAGGTTACCTGATTCTTTGATTCAATTCTTTGTTTTCATTTATAGTTGATGTCAATTTATCCCTTCTCCCCTAGGCTGATCATAGCTCCAAATCCAATTGTGTTTTCAGCATTATCAAAGGGATATTGTTCGTGGTGTAGAAGGTTATATTGTTACTGGGTCCAAGCAAGTGGAAATAGGTAAGTAATATTGGTTTATAAAGCTTCTATATAAGTTTGTTGCAGAAAATGTTATTATTGAATTCCTCTATACCATTATCTTATTTAACAGGAACAAAGTTGTCAGAAGATAGCAGGAAATATGGTGCAGAAAATACATGTACTAGCGGTAATACACTGTCTAGAGCTGCACTAAGTTTTGCGCGGGCCCATGCTCAAATGGAGAAAGAGCGTGGAAACTTACTAAAAACTCTTGGTACACAGGTAGTATATACATGTTGATACGTAAGTATGCTTGTGTGGACTTGCAATTGCAAGATTATAAGGGTCAAATCTGACTTCACAGAAGTAATGATCGTACTTTCCCCCTAACTGAACTGGTTTAATCTAATGAAAAAGGAATATGGATGCCATGTTCATCAATCTCACTCTATCTATACTGGTGGCTCATATTGTTGATTTACCTAGTGTGTGTTGCCATCTTAGCCTAATAATTATGTGATTGAAGTCATGGTCAATGCTGATTAGGTTGCAGAGCCATTAAGGGCAATGGTGGTGGGAGCTCCATTGGAGGATGCTCGGCATCTTGCTCAACGTTATGACAGAATGCGACAGGAAGCTGAAGCCCAGGTGTTCTAGAATTTATCTTTCATTTAACTTTTCAAAACTTCTTGGACATCCTTTTTCATTTGTCACCTGCTTTTTGCCTGTCTTCTGTGTTTCAGTGCATGTTTCATTAATGATTTTATTTTACTATTTTGTTGTGTAATTACTCTGTCTTTTGAACCTAGACAGGCTATTGAAGTTTCTAAACGCCAGGCAAAAGTAAGAGAAATGCCACCGTAAGAGAAATGCCACCCAATGCAGAGAATACTATGAAATTAGAAGCAGCTGAAGCTAATCTGCAAGATCTGAAGACAAACATGACCATACTGGGGAAGGAAGCAGCTGCAGCTTTGGCTGCTGTTGAAGCACAGCAACAGAGGTTAACTCTTCAGCGTCTTATAGCTATGGTATTGCACTTTGCCCGTATGATTCTGCAATTCTTCAATTTAATGAAACCTTGGTTCAGAGTAATAACAAATCATAACTTCTATTAATCCCACATTTTGTTTCTACTTATGAAGGTTGAAGCAGAGCGTGCCTATCATCAAATAGTCCTACAAATACTTGATCAGCTTGAGGGAGAAGTAAGTATTGATATATCATGGTCATTTTACCATTTTTTATCCATGCAAAAGCCAGATATACCATTTGACAGATAGGTAATTTTCTTTTGTTATAAACATGATTACGTGCTATATGTATATTTAATGATAGGTGACATCAGAACGACGACAAATTGAAACCCCTCCTCCTCCTAGTCTGGATAACACCATGCCACCACCTCCATCATATGAAGAAGTGAATGGTGTCTATGCTTCTCCAACACACAATGGATCAACAGATAGCATGGGTTACTTCTTGGGAGAGGTTACCATGAGATTGTTTCTACTTTCCTGTACACAGGGGAACACTTGCAGATATTAAATATTGAAAACAGGTTACTGCTTTCTTCTTGCAGGTTTTATTTCCATATTCTGCTGTTTCTGAAGTGGAGCTAAATCTATCAGTTGGTGATTACGTTGTTATTCGAAAGGTTCGTAGCTTTCTTCATCTGAATATAATTATATTTTACGATGAACCAATTCAAAACTGACGCGGGAATAACCAAGTAGAATGCATTTTTACCATTGCTATGCAATGCTAACAAAAAATCCTTGTTTTTCAAGTTGATCTGATTTTCCTTTGTCATTATTATGGTGGTTGCGGTTTTAACAGGTGACAAACAGCGGATGGGCCGAGGGTGAATGCAAAGGCAGGGCAGGTTGGTTTCCGCTTGGTTACGTTGAACGGAGGGAGCGGGTTCTTGCGAGCAAGGTGGCTGAAGTGTTTTAAGTGTTTCCCGTTGGGTTGGTTTCTGAATTTTGTATGTATATTTTGATTTTGTAAAACAAATTGATTTGAGATACAGATGGCAACTTTCCCTTGTGATTATCTTGTAGAATGTATAAATCATTTTTTTGTTATCCATTTTTATTTTATTGCACTCAACTTATTTCTTTTGTAGTTTGTTCGTGCAAGTTCACCCAACCAACGTATGTTTGGGTGATCGTTTGTAAAATTGATGATAAATAAAATTGATTTTCAAGTGAATTTATTGATATTTGGATTTTTATTTATTGTAAAAGTTAATAGTAAAATTCAATATAATTTTTTTATTCATTAAAAGTTGTTAAAAAAATTTAATTCAAACAATTTTAGATTAAAAAGTTGCTTAAAATTGTTTTTAACTCAATCAATAAACTACAATCAATTGTTTTAACTCAAATATATGAACATTTACCTAAAATTATGTTAGTTGGTAGGAGTATTTGATGTGATTTTGGATTATTCAACATGAATTCATGTGTGTTTGGATACACGTTAAATTATCAAAAAAATATGTTGAATTACAAACTAACATGATTTTAGACAAAACTTTACATGTTTGATTTTAAAAAGGTGGATATATTACATAGACAAATATTTAACTAATGTAATTATACAAAATTTTAACATATTGGTTATAACTTAAAATAAAATGGATGTTCAAAATCAGAGTTTAATATAAATAATTATTAATGTCACAATTCATTTCATTAATCACATAATTTTGATGTATTAAATACAATTTAGTGTTTAAAGGAATCTCTCAATCAATTTGAATAAGAAAAAATAGTTTCTATCGAGATTTAAAGTCATTATAGCAAAAGCACTAACTTGATACAAAATCAGAAGTTGCATAACTAAATTGAATCGATAAAAATTTAGAGGACAAAATCAAAATAAAGGATAAAAAATTTAATCTTACCTAAAGTGAATATTTGTATATTCCTCTCTTCTTTATTTAATTTAACCTAATATTTTTAAAATTGTATAAAATTAATCTACTATTTATACACATCTAAATTATTTGTTGCTTTTATTTTATTTATTTTTTTGAAGAAAATTGTTGCTTTATTTAAGAGTGATTGGTGTCAATAGAAGTATATTGTAACTCTTAATAAACTTTGTAAATAATGTGAAGAGTTCGAATCATAAATATGACACTGTTAAGTGAAAAGAATATTTAATCGATGCCTTCAATTCAAATATTAGTAAATTGGTGTTGATATAAACAACTCAATCTTAAACGATTCAATTAATTTTTTCTCCAATAAATATTTCAATCAACAAGTTGCTTAAGTCACAAGTATTTAATTTTTCTCTCCTATATTTAATATAAAGTTAAATAACTCATGAACAATAATTACTTGTATAAATAATTCTCTCTAATTTTAAGGAACTAAAAATAAATCATGTACACGGCCAAATAATATTTTTTTTATTAAATAATCCATTAAACAACTCTTATTATAAATGCTCAAGGTAATACTAATTTATACCCATTTTAAAATGGCCATCGAAGCCAGGACCAGTAATTGAAATTTAATAGTATTTTTTTTAACCATTGACCACGGTTGTATCACAAATCACAATGGATGACGATTATGAATTTTCAAGGACAAATGTCGATCTCAATAATATCCTGTGTATACTATCAGATTAAAAACCTTAACTTTGTCTCTTTCCATCCTCTTTAACCTTTCTTGATTCCTTCTTGTGAATGATTTTGGCATGCCACTTTAAAGAACTTGAACAAAGCGGGGAAAAAAGGGGAGGGGGGGCATCACTGGTATCACTCATCTGGTATTCCAACTTTATCCGTGAAATGTGAATACAATCAACTTATAACAATAATTTTCGGGATGAACGTAGGGATAGAGTTAAATCCAAACTAACACAAGAAGCTCTTGACGCTATATTTAAAATACACGATAGTCAACTGCAGCCATCATACTATTGCTTGCATGCATGCAAATTCGCATTCCATGAACGAGGTATGCTATCAGTGTTTCACTGCTATCCATGTTCGGAAAGGCAATAAGGCATGGTTAGTTGCGACAAACAAAGGAGTGAGCAATTTTATAGATAAGGATAATTGTTCTTACAATTTCAACCGTACATTAAAATTAACAACAGAACTTACACTAGTTATTGTGGTGGTTAGCAGACAGATAAGCAAAAATGATGGAAACCATGATGATCAATATGACAATCTGAAAGGATAGTTTACGTCAGTGCATATTCTTAGAAATTAGAAATGCAGCATGTAGTTAAAATGATGCAATAGCAGAACAGTCATGTATAATTTATTATTTTTATAAAAATTGTGTTTTTAAATCTCTCATCAACTGTTTTGAACAGATGATGATTTTAAAAACAGTTTACAAAAAAAAAAAATTACATGTGGCTGCCCTTGTCGCTGTTACGTCATTGGTTAACATTATTACTAGACAACAAAGACTAATTTCAGTCCCAAAAAAAAGAAGCACAAACATACCATGGTTGAGCCATATCCACTTTCATCGTTCACAATGTAAGATTTTCTGCTTAAATCAATGAAATTGAAAGGGTTGTTAGACTGTCAATGATAAAAAGATAAAGTACTTTTGAAGCTACTCGGTTATGTGCATACCTTTTACTCAAGAGACCAGATCCTCTGCAAGTTTTCTGTATAGCTTCCAGCCTGTTCAATGTTTTTGTTGCATTGGGATCGTTTTTGTCAACCTACAAAGGAAAATACTGAATCTTTTTAGTTGGGAAAAGTCAGCTTTTAAAAGATACTCTTGAAACTGAAAAACTGCTTTAGTTCCATGGTGGATGGAATGTACTACAGCTAAAGGGGGGAAAAAAAGACTGCAACAAGATCTACATTTTAAAATTTTGGATACTCAAAAATATCTTTTCCTTTAGGACAATGGAATGAGTAGGAAGTAGCAACATTATCCAATGTAAAATTAATGTGTTTGCTGTTATAAACATTCAATAGGAATTAGGAACATTATCCAATGTAAAATGCAACGAGTAGCACTCACATTCTTCTATTGAAAACCTAATCATACCGTGTTCAGGACAACAAAAGATTCATACCTTGGACTCCAACATAGAAGCAAAATCAAAGAAAGCACCATAGACATCAGTCATAGTCTTTGTACGGTCAATCACTTTGGCAGTTAAACCTATATAAATTGAAAAGTGAAAACAAAATGAAGAAATAACAGCTAGTTTAATATTACACACACACACACACACACACACAGAGTAACAGCAGAAAACAAACACAAACACCAATAGCTACATGTTGATCCTTTTTTATTCCCAGAAAAAAACAATATTTCGTCAAATGAAATGGGAGGAAAGAAAATTGTTCAAATGCCTCTGCTAGTAATATATATCTAGGTTAAGGTATTATCAGTTCACTTCAAAACTAGGGATATCCATCATAGAATTGCAGCTGCTGGCCTCTTAACTCAAAAGTATATGACATCGGCCACTCTTCCTAAGTTCAAACTGCCTTTCAGTACTTAACCAACATCCTTAAGAGGAGAATGCTACAGAAGATGTGGGGTAGTGATAGTTGCAAAGTATTTATTTAGATTTGATATTTGAAAATCCAAGATACAATCACAGCATCTAATGGAATATGCTCAATGACTTCGTCTTGGGCCCATACAAAAGTTATGTTTGCCACTAATGCATATGTGGATTCCATAATAACAAACAGATTCAAAATTAATTATACAGAGATTGATTCAGCATCAAATCCAAATGCTGTGCCAAAAAAAACATGAAATCCAAATCGCAGCAATTCACTATTCCTAGGACTTCAAAGACACATGCCCTGACTTATACCAATTTTGACTTTATGTTTAGCATGCCTCAAAATCAAATCACAAGGAAATTAGTATCAAAATATTTGCTCTTACCTCGCCTCATTTTAACTACACCTCTGAAGACCTCAATGTTGTTGTAGCATAATGCAAGTGTTCCAATTGCCATTATCTGTCACGGCATATGTCAAACAAACATCAAAGTTACTGGGAATAAATTATGAAAATAACTATTGCTATATATATAAATCATTAAACATAAAATGAATATGAACTAGAACTAACCCCACCCCCACAAAACAACTGTGATGTATAAAGAAAAAAAATTGGTTCCACATCAGATTGAAACTAGTAAATCCACCATAAGGTACTTTAACTTCTTTAAATGTAAATTGTAGGCCTAAGACCCATGCAACTCCTTCCTCTAGAACACCTGCAGCTCGAAAGAAAAATTTTCTTATTCCAGGCAATATTAACTAAAATCAGCAAGGTTATATAGCTAAACCTTCAGACACTAATAATCTAGAAAATCGCTCAACCATAGGAAGAAAATCTATACTCTTGCATTTATTGTACATGAAATTACAATTAAAAATATCCTGTCTCAAGGTTTACCAATATGTTTCTGCAAAGCACTTTATAAAGATTTGTATAAAAGTGTGTTATTGTCACACATCTTTTGGGCAGTGTTAAACTAAAAACTTAAAAGAAACTGACAGAACATAGTAATTTTTTATTTTTATTTTGTTTGAACTGAATAGGAAGCTGCTAATGATTCAACTCTACTGTAACATAACATAATATGCAAACAATAAAAAAATGCAGATAAATGATGGTATATCATTGCAAGACGATTGACATGAACTTAATAACAGTATAATCAGAAGTAATTAAAAGAACAGCACCTGGGGTATAGCACAAAAGCGAAATATAGGCGGGTCACGTAAAGCAGCCATGTATTTTAAGCAATCTTCAGCATGCATCAGAGCATTAGTGACCATGTCATTTAAGCATTGCACTGCCTTAACAGAGTTCTCCTCATATTTCAAATCCTGAATCATAAAAAATAAATTGGAGTAAAAAAGAAGAAAATCATACTTGATCACACCTGGACACAAAAAAAAAAAATTAAAAAGTATTCATGTGTGTAAAAAGAGTGTGATGGGTTTCACTATCACACCATCAAATATTCAAATGATAAGAAATATGAAATGTGGGAGAAAGAGGTGAAAGAATTATTTATGTTAGAATAAGTACCCCCGCAGTTAAGCGTTTGGTAGAATTGATTTTAAACTGATGAATACAACTGAACTGTATGCTTAAATTAATCTGAACAAAACTGTTGAATATTGTCACATAACTGTTTAATTATTTGCCTTGGAACGTGTGTTTTTCATTGGAAAATGCAAGAACTGATTTTCTAACTTCATAACAAAATGAGGTTAAATATAAATTCCTATCATATAGAGCCAAACCTCAAGTTTGTCAACATATTCACTCCAAATCTGTCGTGGCCAAAACATGCGTGACTTGGGGATCTCATTGATGTCTTCCAGATAATCTCGAATAATGTTTGTTTTCTGCAATCTCAAAAGGTGACCTGAAATGTAAGTAAACAATTGCAACCATACTGTATTTTTATTACTACCTACCATGATATGATACCTGTAGAAACAAGCCCATTGAATTGGAAAGGTCATCTGGAGCCAGATCTTCTGAACCAGACGCATGGAAAAGCTTTGATAAACCCAGCCCAACAAGTCCCGCCACATAATGACAATATTCATCGTAGTCATCAATTGTTTCTACCTGCAAAAAAAAAAAAAAAAAAAAGCTCTTGTCATAAATCAAGATAATGCAGAAATCCCTTCGCAGCATAGTGCTCTGTAAATAAGAATTTAGGAGAGATACACTGATAATAATAATATAACATCAAATGATTAAGGAATTGTTGGTTGAAATAGAACTACTAGACTATTTGTTTTCTCTTCATTATATTGCCCCTTCTTCCTAAATTTTCATCTACCTGAATAAGATAGTTTGAAGCACCAAAAATCATTTAAAAAAACAATAGAAACCAGAAACTAGAATATGGAGACATCATTTAAACGAATAACAAACTCTATATAATCTTGTCAGTCACAGGTAATTAACTACAACTAAGTTAATGAAAAGAATATATGGAGAACAGAAGCCATGTGCGACAAACCTCCTTGCAAATAAATTTGGCCATTCCAGCACCCATTCTTTTGGTAATGTCCTCAATTGCTTCCTGGTAGCTGCAAAATCATTGACCAGCATTTAATTTGTTTGTTATAGAATGCACGGTTATCACAAGCACAAAGGACCATAGTTATCCATAATCTGTAGTCAATTATCAACATAATAAGTAATTACATTAACAGCTGCATGACGTTGACAACCTCCACACCAACAACATGCCACAACAGTCACGTATCCAAATTTTAATATTCCAGACAGAAAGGGATAACAAATTGAATCTCACAAAATGATATTAGTAACATGTCTTAATGATAAACAGTACACCCCCACCCCCCCTCCTCTTCCCCAAGAGTAATAAGCAATAATAATAAAACCCAAAGGGCTGCTGCTGATTGGATCAAGGATGGAAACAGACAGCAACTTGAGACCACATATACTAAAGAATACTAAAGTTCAATTTAGGTAAATGTGTAAGGATAAAAACTGACTTCTTTCCAAGTTCCAGAAAAGCAGTTGAAACATGATGAAACTGGTCCATCAGAACTTTGTACTCCTTTGTGCCACCTAGTCACATTAAAAACAATTAGTGTGCATATCAGCATTAAGCAATTGCTATGAGTACGTAGTTTAAAACCCAATCCAATTTCTGAAAAACAAGCTAGATGTGGTTAGATTGAATACTTACAACTAAAAAAACAACAGATTGGAAGAAGTTTGTTCAAATTGTATTGAATCTTATTTTCTTGGCAAGAAATTATTTAAAAAAAAGAAAAGCAAAAATGAATGACACACTCACATGAAAAGTGCCAATCACGACCATAAATATGACGGTGAAAGGCTATCAGTATTGGAACCTTGACATCTGTTTCTATGCTTGTATCATCCTCTGTCAAAAGAAAAAAAAAATTACAACAATATAAATAGCCTTTTAATTTCCGAAGAATAGAATAGTTGTTCTATAGAATAATTTTAAGGTTTAAAACATAAATCTTTCAAAGACAATAGACACAATAACCAGCAGATTGATAGAGACTTGGAATAGTTTCAGTGTAACCCAACTTTGCATGCCTTCTATAATAATTATGTTTTTTAGAAGAAGAAAAAAAACTCGTGCTACTGCTTTTCTGTTGAGTTTTCATTTTCAAAAGCTTTATCAAAGAGCTGAAGCTTAAAATCACTTTTATTTCCCAAAGCCGTACGACGATAACACCAATCCCTACACAACAATATTCAACGCTAAAAAAACAACAAAAAAAAGAAGAAGTCAAAATTAAACACCGAAAAACCACTCATCAACACAGCGTAGTTAATTAAAAACTGATATCTATCATTCATCATCGCAAGCTATGCAGCACAGAGTAATAAAGCGCGCGAGGCTTTAAATCGAAGATACGAATACAAACCAACGGTGTCGAGAGCTCGCAGAACCAAATAAAATATGCAAACCTGCAAAAAAAAAAAAAAAAAAAACAAAGGTCAATTAAGAAAAACGTGGAATCAAATGCATAAGGCAAGAACGGTGTAGGCAGAACGGGAATTGCGAGGGACTAACGGCGTTGCGAAGCTCGGTGCCGAGTTGCTGAATGACGAGGGCGAAACTTCGAGAAACCTTGTGGAGCATTGTGTAGCAGAACGCCCAGTGCGGCTCCGGCGGGATCTGCTTCTCGGCGTTCCTCGCCGCCATTTTCAGCTTCAGCAGAGGGTAAAAGTCATCTGGATGTTTCAGAATCGCTCCCAAACTTCCCATTCTTCTGGACGCTGCGATCAAATTTCGATAACCACAATGAGTGTGTTATTGCAATTTGTAACTGTATTATTATGGATCTTCGCTCACGACGATGGTGAATGACTTCTTCTGTTCTTCGCCTATGGTTGATTATGGCAATTTTGGAAATTGAATGTTATTTATTTTGCGGTTGAAAATATTTCGCACCGTGTTTTTGCACGGTTTGAGATTGGTAGATTTTGCACTCATGGTTTGGGTGGGAGTTGCATTATTTGTATTCTACACTAATTCGTTTAAATGCACCTTTTGATCCCTTTTGTCCCTTTTGTAGGATCCAAATCCATTCCTCAATTCTATACCCATCCTTACATAACCACAAAACACTTAGGATATTTTTTTCTGGTATTTTTTTAATTAAAATTATAATTTTATGGCCTTTAATATTATTTGAGGTTAATTTAAACCGTTCCAATTTTATCGGATATTCCTGAAGGAACGTTAATTTTTATATATATGATCAGTGTAAAATCCTAGCAATTCATTATTCATAGGACTTCATCAATGAATCGTTGGAATATGTCTCTTAATATTTTCTTAAAGAAAAATATTTGAATCATAATTATTGATGAACTTCTCAATGCAGTCGCACCCTTTTTACAAGGATTTCACGACATTTCGACAAACGCGGGGTTATGAAAAGTAACTATTTAAATAAAATGTAATTTGTATATTTATGTTATCATGATATTATTTTGTTCTCACATTTTATTGTAACATTATCACTAATGGCTAAATTACTTCTTAATTTAAATACTTATTTCGAGTTTAAGTTTTGGATACTTAAATATTAAATATTTGAAGAAATAAGATTATTGAAAATATACATGATCTTAAAAGAAAAAGAATAAAAACATAAAAGATTATTTTTCTCTTACATAAATTATTATTCAAAGTAGTACACATAAGTCACATAATTAGAATAAATAATAGAGTAAATTATATTCGTACCCATGTGTTTTTCTCAAATTATATTCGATATTTTTTTCTTTTTTATACATTATTTTTACTCTTTTTGTTAAAATTGTTAACTAATATCAATTGAAATATATGAGCAAAAGAAATAACCCGTTAGAGTAAATTACATTAACTCTCCATGTGTTTTTTTTTTAATTGCACTTGATACTCCTCTCTTGTATTTGACTATGACGAAAGCACCAAGGTTGTTGATATCATTGGCTCCAACGACGCTAGTGTCCAAGGAACCAGACACAGCTGTGATGATGGTCGAAGCCACAACAGGAGACAAGGAGGTCATGGAGGCAGATATGGTGGTGGCGGCAGCGGCAACAGTGGTGGTTGCTCCGACGGGAGTGAGTGCGCCCGAATGTCGTGTTGGTGTGCGAGGATGACTACGACAAGGGAGAAATGATGTTGTCGTGAGAGAGGAGGGAGGAGGAGGAGGAGGCAGTAGTGGTAAGTGAATAAGGATTGTTGAAGAAGAGGAGGGTTTGTAAAACCTAATATGTGATTTTGAGGCCGAAAATAAAGATATGTTAGACATTATTTTCATTAAAAGTCATGTAAACAACATATGCATATTTTCTATTAAATTACTAAATGGTGTTTAGGAGAGAGTGAGTCTAAGTGTAACTGAGCTAAACAATTAAATGATTTTTTGTAAAGTGCAAAAAATGAGGAATATCATATGCAATTTTAAAAAAATAGAGTACAAATATAATTTACTCTAAATAATATATATATATGTACAATATCGTTTTTTTACCAAATTTATGATCTCATTTAATAAAACAGTAGTCACTTAATCTTTATAGTTGTTTTCATTTTAAATTCATGTTTTTGTAACATATTTGTACTACCAAGAAAGTTTAAGTAATAAGGACCAAAACTTTTATTCATGGGTAGAGACTACAATTTACATTTTTTTCATATAAGGACAAAAATATAAAATGAGAATAAATAAATAGTTTAACTTTTTTCAATAACTAGCATAAAATTAATATCGATAATTTTTTTAATTAGTCGATAGTATAAAAAAAAATTACAACACAATGATTTTGTTTTCATAAAGTAGGAAATGCAAAAATAGACATACAAATATCATAGATATCAGATGGAAGGACAACAATAGAAGTGATAATAAATAGAAAAGTTGTAGTCAACAGGATAAGGATCATGTAAACGCCAAACCATCTAATATAAAGACGATTGTGATTGCAATGAATGAATTAGGGATATAAAAACACCAAACTATGTAATATAAAGACGATTTTCAGTATTAGTTATCCAATTATATAAGTGACCCATAAGCTTCCGTTGTTGTGTCACTATAAGTTCATTAAACTCAGAATTATACATCATTTTTAAATTTTAAATTGATATGAATTTTAAAATAAAATTTAATTGAAGCGCAATAAAGACATTTTAGACTGATATCTAATTATAGATTATGATGTATAATAAATTTATTGACATTTATTATAATCACTTTAAAATTTATATCTAAAATTAATTGTTATTGATTAATATTGTAAAAATCTATAAAAATTAAAGTCTTTAAAATGTACGAATTAAAATAAAAAAGTATATAAATATTTCAAATCAGTTCATAATTAATTAGGAAAGGCTTTAAAATATATTTAAAAATTAAATCATTAAAATAATATACATAATTAATTTTTTTTAAATTATAAGAAGGGAAATTAAGAAAGATGGCAATGTGGCCCTGGATAGACTTGGACTCTCCAAACTGGAGCAAAATTTATTTCACTTTCTATAAGGATAGAAACTGTAATACTCACCCCACTTCCTATCAATATAATCAAATTTTTAATGCTCTTACCCACCCTCTCCCTCTTGGTCCCTCCTTTTTTTTCTAATATAAAAATAAGAATTTAATGATCATACATTTAATTTTATTACATTTAATTATAATTATTATTGGTATTACTTTTAAGATAATTATTATAAAAGTTAACAAATTTGGTATATATAATAATTTGTAACTGAATAATAATATAAAATTATTTTATATTATTAATACATAATTGTTTTCTCTTTACAATAATGATGATTATAATATAAATATTTCTAGAACTTATTATATTTATAATATAAATATATATATGCTTGTTTTTATAATTTAAAAATTATTATAATTTAATTATTATTAAGACAAGATTGGGTCAAGTTTAAGATACATATTTTTATTAA
>PYAF01003482.1:1563912-1579411 GCA_007407185.1 Glycine tomentella | reverse complement strand
ATATTTTAAGCAAATGTTAACTAGTGTTCTTAAGATATTTGTTAAGAAACTAAAAAAAGAAAATTGTTTATTGAAATGCACAAAATTGTAATATTTTTATTTTTATTTTTTTATGCTCTCTTTTAATTTTCATAAATATATTTTTTTAGTTTTTTAACTAATATCCTAAGAATACTGATTAGTCATATTCAATATTTTAATAACTAAATAAAATTAAAAAGATATATAATAATTTTTTTATATTTTTTTTTATATCTATCTTCTTATATTTCAAAATATATATTAAAAAAGTTAATTTATCACAGATATCTAGTCCAGTTAATTGAGCGGTATATATAAGTGTTATAGATTTTTTAGCATTATCTTCTATTCTCACCATAAAAAATAATTTTAATTTATAAGTATAATTTGACTATAGAATTTATTGTTATATAAAAAAAAAAGTTTGTCCCTTTGTATATTCAACGGCAATATCGCATGGCGGATTCAATCAAGACACACCAGGTCATAGGCGTAGTATTTTGTTATCGAACACTGCAATATAATCAACGTTGCTATTTTGTCCCTTTTCTTACACATTTCCTTGCAACCAATTTGTTTATGCAGGTCACGCGAGAGGCGAGAGCCATGCTACCAGCGTGCGCAACTCTCAAATATAATTATTAGAGAAAGACTTTCCTGAACTTCTACGGATACTCTGCCGGCATGCTGTTTAGCAGTGATTTTAGCATGTGTTTAGGTTAACCATAGATTGAATGAGCACATATTTTTATACAACTTTTGTAAAAAATAGGTATTTTTAACTTTTATTCAATTTGTTTGGAGATCTTTTAATGGTAAATTAAATACCCACTTAGTCATTGGATCTTATTAATCATGATAATTAGAGTTTTTACTTTTTGTTAAGGTTTGGAGGTATTCTCATAAACTTCAATAATTTGAATAATAATTTTCAGGATTTAATCACACTTAAAATTTATCATCTCTTCTCAAAGATGTATTATATAGAAATAACTATTGAAAAGTTATCTTAGTTTGAAGTGAGAGTCCGAATATACTCTTTTTGTTCACCAACTAAAGGATTTACCTCTTTTTTTTGTTTAGCTTCAGGGGAGATTTAAATCCAATGATTATTAAAACCAGAGTATAAATAAAATATTTGTATATTTGATAAATATCTTTTTATTATGAAAGGTTAATTAACACATTGTTATAAGGATAGGAGAGAATTCAAGTGTTTGTTTCTATTAACTTTAACAAAATTGATTCTAAATAAAATTAAGTTTGATTATAATTGATTTTGACATAAAATTCAGTATAAATTTTTTGGTTTAACACAAAATGTAGTTAAAATTATTTATTTTAACTTAAAATCAATTTTGGATAAAAATCAAAAAGTGTCATGTTCCCTCGTTGGAATCACATTTTGCATATGATAAACCATAAATAATACAAGGAGTAGACATCACCATCAATTGTCCCAATTTTAGTCAACGCTATAGGAGATGCTTTGGAAGGTGAAGTGCTAAACTAATAAAAGTTCATTTTCATGGTCCTCAATCCCCGGTTTCTATCTCACTCTATCCGCAAATAGGTACAAAGATTCCAAGATCAATGATGAAGCCTAAAAGCTGAGGCCGAGTCTAACATATAATTATTTTTAAAAAAAGAAAATAAAAAGAAAAAATAGATACAATAAGTTTTTATTAGTTAATTTTTAAAAATTTATCGTTTTAACTTATATAAAAAATGAGATAATATATATAAATAAATTAACGAAAAATTCATTTTATTTTATTTTTTCCTTTTTTATAAATGTTTATAGAAAAATTTACATCGCTCTAAATTATGGCAGTGGTGGTGGAGCATGTACTTAATGGGTTTCTTTGACACGTATTTTTGGATTCTCATTCTTGGTTTTGCGCTCCCTCATGGCCCTTGCTTGGAATTTAGTCATCACTTTGATACTTCTAGTTCTGCAACAATCTTGTTTCCTTGTCACCTTTGCCTCAAGCAATGTAAATTCTGCTTCTTCTCTCTTCTACTAACCATATTTTGATTTTCCCTTAATATCATCTTCGAATGGCTATAAGGGGCTCTTTTATTTTACCTATTCCATCCTTATTTGGCTCTCTTTGATATTCCCGTTTTTTGTAGGTCCATATTGTGTATATGGGTGAAAGAATGAGCCATAGTGAGCAACAGTTAGTTGAAGACTCCCACCTTGACATACTATCACGTATTATCGGAAGGTTTACCTTTAATTCATTGTTCCTTTTCAGTGGAAATGTTTCTGTTCCTCTGAAGTTTCACTTTGAGTTTAAAAATGTGGTGTGTACTTGGGGAGTGTGAGGGAAACAAAAGTGTTACAGTTAAACATGTTTGGAATTTTCAACATGAGAATACTTGCTTATTGTTTTCTTGAAAATAATTGAAAACCAATGGCGTTTGAATTCATGTTTTGGCACTGAAGAGATGAAATTTCCATTACAGGATGGTTGTTGTTGGACCTGTTTGCAGTTTCAAAAATAAAATTGAGAATCTGATATTTTTTTTTTATTATTAAACAGCAAAGGTGCTGCTAGGAGGTCCATCCTGTATAGCTATAAGCATGGCTTTTCTGGATTCGCTGCAGTTTTAAGTCAGTCTCAAGCTAAGCTCATTGCAGGTATTTCACAGTTGTGTCAATATGAAAGGTATTAACATGAAAAAGCAATGCTAAGTACTTTCAGTGATAATAACTAAATAAATAGGATTAAAAGAGAGTGAAAATTTTGAAGATTAATATTGAAACGATATCATAAATTTATTTCCTTACATTTCAAAATGGAGTGTACACTTTTTTTTACATATAAAGTTAGATAAACAACCATTGACAATTGATAAATTTGTTTCAAATTTAGAAAATTTATGGCATCTATGTACCCGTACTTTTACCTTTATCCATGCGAGACATCTTTATACCATTATCCTCTAAAAAGGAGACTTCACTAGAAGATATCTAAACCTTTTTGTGTGAAATTAATGACTGTGAATTTCATAAAGAAAAAGGTGAAAGTGGTCCCCAGATGCATGACACACAGACCTTTAAATAGTCAGACACACAAACCAACCAAAGCTATATCATCCGCCAATAACTTGTCATGGATTATTCCAGCATGCTGTATGTTTTAGGACTTAATGAAACATCCTTGCAAAGTGAAAGCTGATTTGAAGAAAAGTCATGATGGTATGCAGGATGTGGCAGCATCAACTCAGACAAAGACAGAAACTATAATCTCTCTTATTAGCAAAATGCCAAGTTATGGTTGTAAATACTAAATAGTGTACCTTGTGAAGCAATATACACAAGTTGTGGCAGTGAGTCAAAATGGTTGCATAAAGAAACTCGTATATGATGTGTGAATCTTCATACTATAGTGAGTTCAGCAAAACTATACCGTGAAATAAATTTCAAAGAAAAAACTGAAAATCTGTAATTCTCATTATTTGATTGCATCATGCCATCATTATATATTGGTGTGAGAACTCTATCATATATCTCAATCAGAGCTCTGCCATGTAGTAATATTTCCTCTCCTTATCTGCATTTTTCACATGCAGATTTCCCAGGGGTTGTCCGTGTGATTCCAAATAAAATTCTTAGTCTTCACACAACAAGGAGTTGGGACTTCTTGCATGTAAAGCAAGATATAGTAACCGGTGCTCTTTCTAGGGCTCAATCTGGAAGAGGCACCATCATCGGCATCATGGACAGTGGTTAGTATGGAATTGCTGCGTATGCATTTGCCCGGTAAAATCATAAAATGGGCTTGTGATTACATAATTGATTCTATGCTCTGTAGGTATTTGGCCTGAGTCTCATAGCTTTAGAGATGAGCACATGGACAATCCTCCTCTACATTGGCGTGGTATATGCCAAGGAGGAGAAAGCTTTGATAGCTCCCATTGTAATAGGTTGATTAGATATTTTATTTCTAGTCAGTCAGTTTTTGAGTAAATAGTTCATGCAGAGACAGTTTCTTAATCTTGTTGTTCAATCACAAATTACCATCTACAATAAATTTGTTAACAGTTATAATAATTAGCCCAAAAGTCATACCTACATAATTTGTGATTAATTGACATCTTAAAACTTCATAGACTGAAGTGGATAGAAATTGAACTCTGAATTTCCTTTATAAATTCACATTTTGTTTCCTTCTTTGAACATTTTGGTGGAAAAACGTAGTCTTAAATGGAATCTTTTCACATGATGGCAGGAAAATTATTGGTGCACGTTGGTATATTAAAGGATATGAAGCTGAAATTGGTAAACTAAATACAAGTGATGGGGTAGAGTACTTATCTCCTAGAGATGCATCAGGCCATGGCACTCACACGTCATCTACTGCAGCCGGTGTTGCAGTAGAAAATGCAAGCTTTATGGGACTAGCTAAAGGAATTGCAAAAGGTGGTGCTCCATCAGCTTGGTTAGCTATCTACAAGATTTGTTGGTCTACTGGGGAATGCAGCTCTGCTGACATTCTTGCAGCATTTGATGATGCGATATTTGATGGGGTTGACATTCTTTCAGCATCTCTTGGCTCTGAACCTCCACTTCCTACTTATGTTGAGGATGCACTGGCCATTGGATCTTTTCATGCTGTAGCCAAAGGAATTTCTGTGGTATGCTCTGGTGGCAATTCTGGTCCATATCCCCAAACTGTCATAAACACTGCCCCTTGGCTTATTACCGTTGCTGCCAGTACCATTGATAGAGAATTTCCATCTAGGATTATCTTGGGAAACAATCAAACTCTACAGGTACTTCATCAATTCATCTATGTGCTTGCTGTGATGTTTCACCACAAAATTCTTCAAACACTTAATAAATGTAAAGGTCTTATTATCATTATTATTCAAACAAGGACCAAGAAGTTATTTAGTGATTGAGACGAGCATAGCTTAGGATTTTCAGATGACAGTAATGAATCTTCATCTCTTTATGAATATAGCTTGGCATTTCAAGTATGAAACAACATTTCGATATGTCTGCAAGTCTTTATAGTTCAAGTATACCTCCACTTTGATCCTAATAAGATGGTAAGCGTTAATTACTTGAATCAGTTTAACCATGGACTTTATAAACTTTCACCTTAGTCTCTGACTTTGTAAAATGTTACAAAATATCATTCACTTAATTCCTTTCCACTATACTTTGACTTAAATAACCGACGCTTATAATTAAAGCAATTAAAGGGAAGCTTGTTAGACTGAAGGATGTTCTTTTCAGAATACCAGACATGTACTCTTAGTTTGAAACGGAATTCCATTTTCAGTTGATGTAATTTTGTCGGAAGACTACAAACACTGACCAAAATAGTTGCAATTAAAAATATATTTTTGAAGTACTATGTACAGCTTCACCTGTTTTGAAGCGCCTAAATTTAAACCTTAAACTGAGCAAACAGACACAAATTATGCGTTACCACTAGTTTGCATCCATGCTAGGGTCAGAGTTTATATACAGGGAAAGATTTGAGCAAGTTTTATCCTATTGTGTTTGGAGAAGACATAGCAGCTTCAGATGCTGATGAAATAAGTGCAAGGTAAATTTCCTCACTAGCTTCCTGGTAGCTTGATATCTCTGTGAAACCGTGAGTGTGACTGTGGAATTGAATATTTATTGTTTTAATTATGCTCAGGAGCTGCAATTCAGGGAGCCTGAATGCCACCTTAGCAAAAGGAAAAGCAATTCTTTGTTTCCAGTCTCGGTCACAGAGGTCAGCCACAGTTGCTATAAGAACTGTAACGGAAGTTGGAGGCGCTGGTCTCATATTTGCTCAGTTTCCTACTAAAAATCTTGATACCTCATGGAGTAAACCCTGTGTCCAAGTTGACTTTATTACAGGAACAACTATTCTGTCATACATGGAAGCAACTAGGTGATTACTCTGCAAGAGCAACATATATTCTTTGTGCACAAGTCTGCAAAATATTCTAAGGAAATAACGGTATCATTTTGGAGATTCCACATTAATAAGTGATATAGGATTAGCATGTTTAAACTTAAAAAACAGTTTTAAAATAAACATTTTTTATATAAGCGTGTTTTATTAAGAAATACATAGGATTTACTTTTTAATAAAAGAAAAAGATTACGTATTATTTTAAGTAAAAACAGTTTAAATAAACACGTTATAAAATCATAAAATTGCTTATGTTATTTTAAAAAGTACTTATTTTTTTTTAAAAAAGCTTCTATCCTATAGTCAAAATTGTGAATATAGTGGGGACAACTCTTATCTCATAAATTAACTTTTGAGATTGAGTAGAGTTGAGTAGAAATTCAAATTCTAAAATATTGTTAAGAGTCTATATCCTATTAGTTGTGAGAATTAAAAAGATGCATGCACTTATTGGTTTAAGAAAGCATAACACTGTTGATTGCACTAGAGTCTTTTTATTACATAATAATAACATGGTCTTGGGAACATTGACCAAATTATCTTGTGCTGCATGCATGTGTTGTAGGAATCCTGTAATTAAGTTTAGCAAAACAAAAACAGTTGTGGGGCAACAGTTATCACCAGAAGTGGCATTCTTCTCTTCGCGAGGACCAAGTTCTCTGTCTCCGTCAGTGTTGAAGGTTCTGATAATTCATTCCTTCATCAAGGCAATAGTTTTTATCTTAACGAAAATGTAAAAAGCTTTATGTTTATGATTGATGAATGTGGTGCAGCCTGATATTGCTGCTCCTGGGGTTAATATTCTGGCGGCTTGGTCACCGGCTTCTTCTGCCCGTTTGGTATCTGATGCTGCAAATGAAGATGAGTCAGATTTGCATCTTAACTTCAACATTGAGTCAGGAACTTCCATGGCATGCCCCCACATAACTGGTATTGTAGCACTTATAAAGACTATCCATCCAACTTGGAGCCCCGCTGCAATTAAATCTGCCCTTGTCACATCAGGTAAAAATCCACCTAGCCTTTTATTTCACATAGGGTATGGATTAAAGACAATATGCAAAAAATTTCACCGTTTTTAGTGTTGTTTTCCGGTCATTATTAGAGGTTTATCTCAAAATTCAATGCCAACTTTAAACATGCATGGACCTTTAATCAAAGATTGACTATTAAACCATGTCATTAATATTTAACATTAAAAATTTAAAATACATATATTATTTATGAGTTTTCAAAACTTACCTGATTCTTTAAAGTAATAATCCTTAAAAATTAGTTGAGATCATAAACACTTAATGATCCTACACAACAATTTTTTCATCAATTGACATGTTTGTTTCTTTAGTGGTAGATCCCAAATTGAGATCTTAAATAACTTTTTGTAGATCCCATATTGCCACGTAGAATTGAAGATCTCTTAAGATATGTGACATTTTTTCTTTTATTGGTAGATCCCAATTTGATATCTTAGATAATTTAAATGGGTCTCATATGAATCTCACTTTTAAATATCTAAAATTTAATTTAATTAATTAAGTAATTAATTTTAATTAATAAATCATAAAAAAAATATATGAATATTAATAAAATATATAATTAATTTTAACTTTTAATTTCATTTTATTTTATTTTTTTTCATTTTTTGTCTTGTCACATAAAAAACCATTTTTTTAAACTCCGTGCATATTTTCAGGATTCTTAGGGAAAATCGAATCTCCATGTGGAGATCTGTATTTCCTTTTTAGTGATGGATATGAAAAAAGAAAAATCCTAAAAATCCCTGTTCAAGATCCTTCCACTAACTCAGAAAGTTTTACTTTTAATCATTTTAAAAACTCTTGAATTAGTTTAATTAAATAAAATAAGAACCTTTGCTTTAGTTGTTATGTAACGAAGGTGCTTTAGTTGTTATGTAACGAAGGTGGATCATTACAATTCTCACACACACCAATGACATGACCCTTCTTGAAGTTATGGAATGCACTAATTTGAGTAATTTCATTTGCTTTTGATGAAGCTTCTCTGAAAAATGAATACAAGCAATATATTTGGGCAGAGGGAGCACCACGTAAACAAGCTGACCCATTTGACTACGGAGGTGGTCATGTTGATCCTAACAAAGCCACAGATCCTGGTCTCGTCTATGACATGAAAAACTCAGACTTCGTTCGATTCCTTTGTTCTATGGGCTACAACAGCACTGCCATAAGCTTATTAACAGGGTTTTCTACCAAATGCCATAAATCACCCAAGTTCCTCTTAAACATGAACTTGCCTTCTATTATCATTCCAGAGCTGAAGCAACCCCTCACGGTATCAAGAACAGTCACCAACGTTGGCCCAATTAAATCTATCTACACTGCTCGTGTTGTAGCTCCAATTGGAATATCAATTAATGTTGAACCATCAACCTTAACATTTAGTTCTAAACGAAAGAAAATGAAATTCAAGGTAACTTTTTCTTCCAAGCTACCAGTTCAAAGCAGCTTCTCATTTGGGTACTTGTTCTGGGAAGATGGGTCGCATGAAGTCAGAATACCCTTGGCTTGTAGTACATGAATTTTGTGCACAAACATAATACCATTGTCACAAAATGGTAAGAATAATGTACTAATACGACGGCTCATTGTTGCCTCCCATCATACCCAATGTACACAATTTAAAAATAGACATGCCATTTCATATTTAATTTCATTTTATGTGTTAAATTTTGCCAACATAATTTACGCGAAAATCCAAATTCTTTTTTTAACATCAATTTTTAAGACTATGACTCATAAAAATTCACAGAATAATAATTTATTAAAAATTGTAAAAAGAAAAAGATAGATAATGTCATTATTTAAAAATAATAGATTTTGTATGTTATATTATATATAATTTTTTATTTTGTGTTTATTTTTTACTTTTATATGAAGGTATTTTAAAAATATTTTCTTAGAATTAGAAATGTTAAAAAAATTATCCAACTTTAATTATAAAAATAAATTTTAATATATAAGTAACATTCGCAATTCGCTACGTATATAAACAGGATCATCCACGTAGACATATACAAACCATCCACGTAGACATATTGGATTTGTGGGTTGATACAGAGATTTGAAAAGATATATTACATGTGTTTGTTTGCAGTGTTCCTCAATGGCGAGCGTCGGCGGAATATTATTACACGTGAAAATAGTTAGACTTAGATCGTTCTAACGAAGCAAATCGCTCTCACCACAGTGCATTCAAGTATATAAAAACAATAATAATAATTGTCTTTTTTGGGGGAAAAAAACATGTTAGGCTTTTCAAGTATAAGTAGCAAGTTTTTCTTAAATTGTACTAATATTCTTAAGTTTAAGTAAATTTGTAAATATAATATTTAGATAAATATTATATATATAATCAATATTAAATAATACTAAAATTATACATCTTAATGAAGAATGTCGTATGATTAAAAAAATATTTTTATTATTAATATATAACAAATGTTTTATTTTATAAGGTACAATTAAATTAAAAAGATGAGACTTTTAAAATTAAGAAAAAATTATAAAAATAAATTGTCAAAGATGCGCCATTTAATTATTTTATATCTCTAATAATTTTATATAATGCTCAAACAATTAAAAATTAAAAAAAATTAACTTTGACAAAGCTTATAATATATTAAAATTTAATTTATCTAAAGATTATATGTACTTGTTAATTCACTTAATTATCAATTTAATCCTTTTATTTATTTAATTTTTTAGAAGGTTCAATCAGATTATTTATTTTTTAAAAAGTCTCAATGTAATAATTTAATATCTCAATGTGGTCTTTCATTTTTTCAAAATGTGCCAACGTGATGATGCTTTCCGCCGAAATTTGCAACTTTATGTTGCCAGCTTCAATTGGACAAAAAGTAACACATTGAAACATTTTTTAAAAATAAAAAATTTAATTGAAAATATTAAATAAATAAAAATATCAAATTAATAATTAAGTCTTTTTAATACATATTGTATTAATAAATATTCATTTTATTCCCTAAAAGTGAAAGATAGTACCAAATTGATATTTAGAAGATGAAAATTTAAATTTATTCATTGAATAATTAAAAAGTAGACAAGTTGATCATAGGCATAATTTAATGAAAAGTTGCTCTATAAACTTTATAACATAATATTAAATTAGTTCTCCAAAATATAATTTATTATTAAGTCATGATAAATTAATGGTAAAATGATTTATATATGCACCAAAATAGTTTAGACTACGCACCAGAAGACAATCCATATAGGAAGACAAAGAATTCATCCAACTGTATTCAGTCATCATACCATCCTTGTCATATTTTGCGCACGTGAAAGACAGAGGAAGTCATTTATACTGCTTAATTTTTTTTGAAATTGTTCTCGCTAAGTATTGGAATTCTGATAAAGGCATTTTAATCGATAAATTATTTATAAAATAAATGATACAACAAATTTTACAATTAAGACAGAAAAAAGTATAAAATATAATAAATAATGTAAGGAAAAACAATTAGATAAACGCAGAAAGCAGAAAAATATAAACAACAATATCTTTTTGATGCTTAAGTAAATAAAAGACAAGAACAGAAAAAGAAACTAATACCTTAGGAGCAAAACCCCCCAAAGCATCTACTAAAATTTTAAGATTAAGAGTTTATTTGAATATAAGACTATGTTTTTGAGAATTTTTTTACGGAAAAAAATTTATATTTTCTATAGAAAAACTATAAAAAAAAACACTCATGACATTGGAGTATAAGTATGAGTTAAAGTTCTATATCAGATAGAAAAGTTGAGCACCATATAAATGATGAAAAGACCCATAAACCTAAGTTTTAAGGTTTTGGATTAAGATGTGGTGTCTAATTCACTTATATGGTTACTCAGGTATAAATTTTCCCAATATTTATCCCTCGATTTCCCAACAATTAGTATTAGAGCCGATGATTCATCCTTGTAACTGGCTCGGACAATATAAAGATATATTGTATCGAAAGTCTTCCTAACGAGTGAGTCCATGCTATAAACCCTATCAATTCTTAGCAAGAGAGTCGGTTTCACTCTCTCAAGGTATTCTTAAATTGGAGAATCCAATTCTAGTGCCACGAAGTCTTGATCTTGGAGTCTATCAAGTAATATGGGATGCGTCGAATGCACTCTTATTTTTTTATGAAGTTTTAAGAGTTTAATTTTGAAATATATAATTTTTTTAAGTAAGTACTTTTAAGAGTTTTTTTTATTATTAGAAATATATTTTTTTAATAGAAAAATTATCCAAAGCTTTTAAAAGGATTTTTAATTTTGTATCCAACAAACTCCTAGATATAATACAAGGGAGTGATAAGTACTTGAGTTAAAAAGTCTTTGTGGTTTTGAAAAAGGAAAAATAGTTTCATGCAATAATATTACATTTAGGGGTATGAATGAGAATTTGTTATTTAATCCTAACATAAAATATCCCTAGAAAAATTCCTTCTTTATGGCTAAGGTAAGCACTATTACAAGTTTGGAGATGGAATTTGCTTCTATGTGCAGCTAGTGTGGAAGAAAAACACCGGAAACCGAAAACTCTTAGATGAGATATGTCAAGTAGTTTATTATGTAGAATAAAAAAGGATGAATCATTATTTAACATTTAGCATTTTCCTATTTAATTTGGATGAGGGAAGGATGTTCATGACGTGCGCAACATGTGCAGCTACATATGACCAAAAATGAATAAGCTAAATTGCGAATTAATAGTAGAGTTATTAAGAGTCTGCTTGTTTTATTTATTACTTTCACACTTTCAATTGATGCGGTTCACAAATAATTATATAAAAATATAACATTATTTTCACCTTTTTTTTTTAATTTAAAAAATTGCAACAAATACTGAGAATAAAACAAAAAAATGACATGGTCTTGTATATATGGGATACATTTACATTAATGAAGATTTGATATTTTTACTTCACTTAACAATTTATACAAAACTTATTTTTTTTATATTTGTTTATAATTTAAATTATAGTTATCTATCATTTTAATTGTCAAATATTATCAAACTTTAATATTTAAGAAGAATATAACCAAATTACACTTTTTTAATTTTTCTATAACATTCATGTGCCAAACAGATAATAATATATAATCTGGTCATTACATTCTTTACAAATAAAATTTGTGTAAATTTTATTTATACAAATTAAAATATTAAAACAAATAACAAAAAAAATGAAAACTCTTGAAATTTATTTTATAATTCAATTTAAAACAATATAATAGACTTATAATTAATAATTTAATTGATCTAATATATACAATTACTTTTGTTCCCTACATTGGCATGATTGGAGAATTAGAAAAGAAAACAAAAATAGCGGGGAAAACAATCCAAAAATTGGCACATCACGAGGCGCGATTAACGCGGCCAAGCAAAGCTTTGCCAATCTCCATTTGTGTTTTTGTTTGTGTTTAGCCTTTGTATTGATTTTTTCAAATTTCAACGTTGAAAAGTTGCATTTAGTGCACTAACGCAGCCCAGACGGTTTCCTCTTTCCCGGTTACTTCATTATGGAATTCAGGTTTCTTTTTTTCTTTTTCGAAAACTGTTAGCGGCAAAGAGTGACTATTAATTTCATCATTTTAATCACACAATTGACGTTCATCTCCTGCAGCACAACTTTGATTAAAATAGTCAAAACCAGCATGTGACCTTAACATGTTTTGTTTGTAACGTAGAATTGGACCGGGCCAGCCAGTTTCTAGAGATAAGAATTGTAGCATAGTTTTTGAATATCCTCCATTCCAAAAACAAAAAAACAAATACTATCGTTAGTCCTTAATTTTTTTTTATTTTTGTTTGTTTTTTTATAATACTTTTTTTCAAATTATATTGTATATCAGTTATTTTTTTATCCAAATATTCTTAGGTAATTTATAATAAATATTATGCATTAAAAAATAGATTATTTCTCTTATAAAGATAAAATAAAAAGACTACCCCACACTAATTAATTAATTAGATTGGAAAAGTAGTTAAAAAGAAAAATAATATAAATTACTAATGAATTTAAATTTGATGTAATTAACTATATTAATGTGAATTAATTAAAGAATTTTATATTTAGAAATCGAGGTAGCAAATAAATTCAAAATAATAATAAAAAAAAGACACCAGCAATAGTGAAGCCCCACCACCTGACCAAATGTCACGCCCTTAGTGCATGACCCTCGAGGAAAATTTAGTACTCCCATATTTAAATCGAAAAAATGGTATAATGACTTGTAAGAAACCATAGAGATAAAGATAACACAACACCAATACCTCAACTCAAACGGCTTTCGCCTAACTAAAGGAAACTCCACCGCGGTTTCCGTTTCCTCTCTGTCTTCACCACCCTTTTTCTTTCTCAACAGGTAAACATTCATTAAATCTCCAATAACGTTTGTGTTTGCGAGAAAAGAAAAAAAGAACATTAAATTAGGACCGCGTAAAATAATATTCTGTCGTGACAATAATAATAGATTTGAGCTCTTTAGGAACAAGAAAAAATGGAAGTTGCGGTGGCGAAAGCGCTGAAACCAAGCCTTCGGACAGAGTTCATTTTCCCTCAAGCAATTTACGACGAGATTTTGTGTTTTAACGCGAACAACGTTGTTGCCGGCGAAGATTTCTCCGTGGACGACCTACTCGACTTCTCCAACGGCGAATTCCAAGTTGGAAAAGATTTCGATGACTACGAGGAAGACGAAGACGAAGAAAAAGACAGCACCTCCGGTTCCTTGCAGTCGCAGGACAGAACCGAAGACGACAGTAACTCTAATTCCACCGCCGGAGGCGACGACGACGCCGTTTTCGCCGGCGAGTTGTCAGTTCCGGTGAGTTTTCAATTCTTTCATAAATAAATAGTTAATTAAATTCATGGTTTTTTTTTGAAAGAAACAATGAAATAATTGATTTTTGCAGGCGGATGATGTGGCAGACTTGGAATGGGTTTCTCACTTTGTGGACGATTCTCTCCCGGAGTTATCTCTATTGTACCCCGTCCGTTGTTCCGAGAAAACAAGGGCATGGGCCGAACCGGAACCCAGACCGGGCCCGGTCCAAACCATTTCAGTAGTTCCGAGAAAGCCGAGAACCGAAAAGACTAGAAAGCCCAACGCTCGTGTCTGGTCCTCGGTGTTGGTTGGCGCCTTTGAGTTTGATGAGCCGACGTCCAAGAAACAGAAGAAAAAGGTCGAGTCCCAACATGGTGGGGCCCAATCTCTGCGACGGTGCAGCCACTGCCAGGTGCAAAAAACGCCACAGTGGAGAACCGGCCCACTAGGGCCCAAAACACTTTGCAATGCTTGCGGAGTTCGGTTTAAGTCCGGTCGACTTTTTCCAGAGTATAGACCGGCCTGTAGTCCAACTTTTTCTGGCGATATTCACTCCAACAGCCATCGTAAAGTGTTGGAGATGAGACGAAAAAAGGAGATAACCGAACCGGACCGGATTCAATTGGTCCCAAGTTGTTAAATTTTGTTAGACTAAATTTAGATGCAGTTCATTAAGTATTTCTATTAGAGTAGTATTGTTTTTTTCGGTTAGAATTAAAGTTTTACCTCTCGGTATTATGCATATAAAAGTTTGCATAATTGAGATAAAATTATAATTCTAACAAGACTATCTAAGGAATTATGTTTAGGTTTTGTCTGAATTTTTTTTTTTTTAATAGATTCCAATTGGTTATAGATCAGAAATAGGTCAACGAATCGGTTTGAGCTGAGCTGGTATGGTATTTGTACCATTGTTAGTGATTAGTCATTTAAATTAGTGCTAGTCAGGTAAGGAAGAACTAAGTGATAACGGACATTAGGAAAAGCATTGATTGTTTGTATCCCATTTTCCTGTCGCAGTTGATTTAATTAATGAGATATAGTTAAGTTGAGGAAAAAAACTAAATTATTTATGAGGACATCTTTCTTGGCCATATATATATTCAAGTTGGGTTGATATTTTATTTGGCTCTCTTTCAAGCTTACTGGCTTTTGAATTTTGATTGAATTATCCAGCGGTGTGCGTGTTAGATTCTTTGATGTGTGAGAGGAAAAGAAGGAAAGAAGGAGGAAAGGTGGGGCTGGGAGTGATGGAAGCATTAAAGTTGAGTGGCCTTGATTTGAGACAATGGATACTGTGCTACCGCCAAATCGAGTGCTCAAGTAGGATGAGGTGGACTACTATTATTAACTTAGAGCATCTCCAATGCAAGAAACCCATTTGGATTTCTTAAGCAACTTTTTGTGGTTCCCGCAATACTTTTTGTGATTCCCACAACGTCATGTCACAGCTAAGAAACTTACTCAATATTTTACTCCAATGCAAGAAATCACAAGGAACTCAAAAAAATCCACATATTTATATTTTTTTTAACAAAACTTAACATTTTTTCAATTTTCATAAATATAAATTAAAATAAATAAAACGAAATGCGTAATAATATAAAATAAAATTTTACATAATAATAAATAATTAAACACAATAATATGTACTGTAAAGCTATTTTTAATTTT